>JAUMHI010000064.1:9595022-9605037 GCA_032359435.1 Enteromius unitaeniatus
TATATATATATATATATAACATATATGAAATAATCCCTACATTGCATACATAAATCACCCCATAGCATCCGTACAGGTGGAGTTGGGGAGGCTGGAGGGTTTCTAAATCAGATAAAAAAAAAAACCCATTTAATTTATGTATAGATATACAATACATTTCACAATTGTTTCAATACTGATGATACTGTACAGACAAAAAGTGATATACTGATGTCAGTTTATATTTTTTTTTTTATGTAAAAGACTATAATAATTAATTAATTGAAGTAGTATCAATTTCAATACAAGCCATGTGAGAGAAATTCTATTTTAGTAGGTATAAATAAATAAGGAAGGCAATGGTATAATTATGTAACATATAAAACGGTCTTTGCATTGGAAGCAGGCACTTATGCTATCTTAAATGTCTTCCTACGAAAACTGCTTACTACTTTAGGTTACTTGATAGCTAGGATTTGGAATAGAACATCCAGTATGACCGTGGGCTTGATGAGATGTTATGGTTGAGGATGTGAATGATAAACCACTGCAGTGCGACAACAGTTAAACTAACCACAAAACCACCCAAAAGCGCTGTTTTTCCCTTACATTTTCTCTACACTGACTGACTATAGGGATCATCGTAAGCGGAACAGCGGAGATGATCTGAGTTGCCAAAGAGAGAGGAAACGCTCGATGTGTGGAGTGACAGTAAAAACAGAAGACAGACTTTAATATAAGGCAAGATACATATGGAAAACTGAAAAGGAGAAGGATGGAAGGGTGGGGGAGATTGAAAAAGAGTGATTCAGGTGAGGACAGAAAGAAAAACGGATCCTGACAGGGGATGGAAGGCAAGAGAATTGGCCAGGATTTCGAGAAAGGGGCAAAAGAAAGAGTAAGTAAAAGAGACAGAAAAGGAGATTTTGGAGAGGGCTTTTGGAAAGAGAGAGGGAGATATTGTAAGGCCTCCTCAGTGTAGAGCAGGGATGTACTGTGAATTATGCATGCTGATAAATAATTGATAGCGCTCTGTAGAGCAAAGCTCAAAGGAGCCATGGCTCAGCTGCACATACAGCACGAAGAGTGGAAAAAAAGAGCTTTCATGAAATGAACGAGAGAGAGAAAGAGAGAGGGACTGGACAGGTAGAAAAAAAGAGGTACTTGTTGCTCAAACAACTTAGACACAGAAGTTGACTTTTAGAGCCATTTTCCACTCTCTTCAGCAGATCAAATTAGACAACCAGTAACAAAAAACAAACAAACATTTATACATTTATTCTTCTGCAATTAAGTCAAAAATTATGTTCTGCTGACCTAATATAAATAGGTTACAGGTGCAGATTTTAATAGGATTGTGGACAATGATACCGTAAAATCAAAAACCCATCTAATTATGCAAAGTGATTAATTAGGATTCATTTTTAATAAATGAAAAAAAAAACTGAATAAATAGCCTAAGCATTTAACCGAACTGTTACATATTTATTTTTCAACCTTGCCTTATACACAGGCATTACAGAATAAAAAAGCGTCCTGTCCAAATGGTTGCTATAAAATTAGAAGCACACAATTCCCTAGAATATCATATTCTTAAATATTAACATTTGTACTCATAGAAACAACTTCTAAACAATCTATTTACAGAAGAAACTGCACTTGAAAAAACTGTCCTGAACAAGAAAGTTTAGGCTCTCTGCTCCACCTGGACACTACCACCCCATTCTCAAGGCGAATCGCTTTGTCAGTCAAGACTAACTGATTTAAGATTTATTATGATTTATTACTTTTATTATTGAATGGTGATTTTTGCAAATAATCCCATTAGCACATTCGCAAGTAAAAAAAAAAAATTAAAAAAAAAATTAAAAAATAGGGCATTTATATATACTTTTTGTTGTTGTTGTTGAGAACTGATTTGTAATATGCCACGTTTCAAGGATCTTTCAAGGAAAAGAAAAAATAAAAAAAAAATCTAAAAGAGAAAAAGAAGAACAAAAGTCACAAGAACAATGTCATGTGACTTCAACCACTGACTTCAAACTTGGTGCAGTGCATCTTTGTAATAAAGCTAAAATTAGCTGCAGCAAAAGGGATTTTAAAAATAAAGAAAGAAACAATGAAGCGATATATAGTTTCAGGAGACTTTGAAAAGAGCTTTCAGGAGAAATAATTAAATTTACTTCGAACTAATCCATAGCTAGCAAGTCACTGGCAGTCTATTCTCACCTGGACATCCAAACACTTTCATTGGTAGCTTTAGCCTGATGACGCTGTTGATTGCGAGCTTTAAAGGGTGAAACGTGTGGCTAGGATAACAGCACTGATTTTGTGTGGCATGGGGAGAGGTTGAATACTGGGCTGATGTGCCCGCAGTGCTCATTGCCTCTCTATAGACCACATTACGTACTGCCGCATCCATCAAATCACTGTCTGTGCTGCCTCATGCAGAGACCCAGAGCCTGTCTATCCAATCCCCATAGGGGGTGAAGGAAGTGAAAAAGAAGCGTAAAAACAGGTACACACTGACCAGTAGACCAACATCAGGAAAAAGGCAAAAAAGCAGTACTGTTTGATGATGAAAGGTAAAGAAGCAGACTAGACAGAGAGAAATAAATAAACAGGCACAAAAAAAGATGTGGTTGTGAACCGGGCATGCAGGGCAGACAACAATTCTCAAACCAATAGATCAATGTCCCCTCAGAGCCTTTCTAGAACACCAGCAAACTCTGTTCTGTGGCTCCGCAGGCTGTAGCCATTGTTCAGTGTTGTTTACATGTCGTAAATATTATTTATATCAGTTAAGACCAACAGCGACTTGCAGTTTTAACGGATGCAGTTACCCTTTAAAAAGCTGTGATGAATGAGCTAACCTTGAATCCCCGTAGTCTGATGCGTCATTAGATTTAAAGGGCAAAAACAAATGCATAGCACCACCTGTTGGTTAATAGATGCAATTGCCCCTTTTGCCCTAAGATTTATTAAAATGCAGTGGTTTCAATTGGTTTCTTCTTCAGGACACAGATTTGATATTGTACATCACATGTGTTGATTCAATAAACAAAATGATCCCACAAACAAGTAATTAAAATGATATGATATATTAATACTTTAGACAGACAATATGCAAAATAATAATAATAATAATAATAATAATAAATTATATATATAGTAGTATAGTATAGTATTATTATTATTATTATTATTATTTAATTTTCACTCTCATGGCATCCAAACTGTCTATGTTGGGTTATGCCTAACTTGGCTGCTTCTACTAAGTGACAGATGAATTTATAGCAAAAAGCTGTAGAGTTTGATTGGAAGCCCAGCTTTTGACGTCAACAACAAAAGCATTTTATCTTTCCTTTTAGCAGTTGATAAGCCTTTTTTTCAGTAAATATATCCTATTATAATTTATTTTTATTGCTAGTTGCATTTCGCCTTATAATATGCCAGTAAAATTGGAACATCCGCGAACAGTAATTAGAGCTCAGTAAATGTATGCTAAAAAAGTTAAAAATGTAAGGTTATTACATTACCAATAGAAAAAAAAAACTGGGTATATCAACAAGCATCAAAGCCCCATCAGAATGAACAATAAGGTAATTGTTGTATTTGAACTAGAGCTGTGTTCAAATTTTAGCAACCGCATCACCCATAATTATGCACAAACAGCAATAATGTGCTGCTTTATATATTTGAGTATTCCATTATATTTCAAAAAGGACTTACAGCTAAAAAAAAACAACACAAAAAAAACATTAACAGGCTCTGAAGACATCACAAAATGTTTAACAGCCAAAACAGCAATCAGAAGTGCCAGTAAATAAAATAATAAGAATAAATACATCCACCAGAGGTTTGCTTAAACGTGGCTTTCTCATTTGACTCCAAGTCTCCTGAGTAGTTTTACCTGTCTGAGATATTTGCATCAGATTATATTCATCAATAGAGCGTAAGCTTTGAATAGTGCTCCTTCATTAAAGTTGTGCAGATTGAGTTTGGCCTAGCACTGCTCTGCTGCCCAGACACAATGATATGCAGCAGCGCAAGACACATCCTCGAATGCACTGCGAGGAATTTCTTAAGGCTATCATGAAAAGATTAATTTAGATTTTGGGTTTCACTGGGACCAAGGTTTAGCATTTCAGATAACTCATGATCTTGCCATGGAAACCTTTTGACTGATATCTCTGCCTTTGTTTGGATAAGAAAACCACATTCTTTCATGTTCGTTACAGAGGAGATTAGGGCTAGTTGTCACGATCGCTATACATAGTAATTTCGAGTTAAAAGTCCAGGATTTTTCATAGCAGTGGTTTTGTATGTGTTAAACATTTGATGATTTATGAAATATGAATGAAAATCAAGCCAATCTAAAAGCTTACATTGTAAAACATACCCTACCATTCCGGAGAAACCAACAGAGAACAAACTAGTTAGTGTTAATTCTGATGAAAACAGCTATTGATGGCTTGTGTCCACAAATTAGACTGAGCTCTAGATTGGGATTAGCTAATGAGCAAACAGAGGGCAATTTAAGACTGCAGCCAGAATTGCTGTTATTTTAAAAGTACCCGTTTTATTTGAAGGCTGTGCTTGATCAATTTTGAATAATAACTCTCCTCCAAACTAAATAAACCTGGCCATAATTGCTTTCGCAAATCAATTAAGTTCCGTTTGAACGAAAGCCAAAAGAAGGACCAAGGGACTTCCATTGAGCGTTAAACTATGCTGAAGCTACGTTAGCTCAGACTAATCTCAAAGACACTCGGTCCCTTTTCGCCAGTGCCCATCCCTATTTAACACTTCCTGTGGAGTGAAAGTAATCTATGAACACATGCAGGCACACACATGCGGCTCTGCTCCGGTTCACATTGTCTTCCTCTGCCAATGTTTGCATCCATTTAGTAAACATTGGCTGCCTGCTTATGTTGTACAATAATATAAAACGCTAAAACAGTAAACAACTCAACAGTGAGCACTTTCTCACTTTCTTAGTCTTGTCTTGTTTATGTTTTTATTGACACATAGTTCTCTATAATCAGCTTTTCTGGACTAAGCATCGAAATTCTATGGACTCCAAAAGTTTGCATGTCAGAACAGAATGCCGCTCATATCTGAGCTTCATCGATCGCTGTTTAGAATCAATCCTCGGCAAGCAGATATTTCCAGGAGAAATCCCTCACTTTGATTCTCTTCAGTCTTGCTCGCTCGGCTGAGATCGTCTGCTGCTGTCCTTAAATCACATCCTAAAGCGCTGATCCGTACTCTTGGAGAGACTAAAAAACGCCCAGTGCTGAACATGGCAACCATCTCATCAAAGCCCAGACGCCGAATATCAGATCTAAGGCTGAATGCACAAGTGAGAGGTAAATTGAGTTATCCTGTTTTACATAAATATAGAATTAACACTTGCACAGCTGATGATACGCAACAAAGGACAATCTGTGTGTGCCTCGTAAGCATTAAGATTTGCATCTACTACTCAGCACTTAAAACAATGTAGAAACATAATTCAAAAAGCCTCTGGTCAAATTATTAACGCAGGGGGAAAAAAGAAGAGTAAATGATCAGAAACAAAGAGGTTTGTGAAAGGTTTCAAGCAATAAGGTATGAAATATTGTGCTATGTGTTGAATATAGTTGAATTTTGATACCTATACAAGTCTATGACGTGTACACCACTGTTCAAAAGTTTGGGTTTACTAATTTTATGTTAATAAAGCATAAATAAGCAAACAAACAAATAAATAAATGCTATTTTAATATTTAATTTATTAAATTGAATTTATTTGAGGGATGCAAAGCTGAATGTTCAGCAGCCTTTACTCCAGTCCTCAGTGTCACATGATTCTTCAGAAATCATTTTTTGAATAATACTGATTTGGTACTCGAGAAACATGTCATTATTATCCATTTTGAAAACAATTGCAGATTAATATTTTTCTGGAAACTGTGGCTTTTTTTTTAAAAAAAAAAAGCTTTTTGATTAATAGAACACAAAAAATAACAACAAACTTTTGAACAGCGGTCTACATCAAGCGAATTAATTAACGCAAAGATATCCTAAATCAGCTAAATAAACAGATAATGTATGCACGATAAATTGTATTGTTAGCATTCGCGGCTTACAACAATTACAATGGTTACTTAATTAAAACATCCCAACATTCCCACTAGTGCAGACAGCATCGATCTTTCTTTTACTCATGAGGTCGGTGTCTTGTTTTGTTCCTGAATGAATCAGTGTTATTGAACAAAGCAATTGAATGAACAATTCAATGACTCACTCACAAGGACAGTCACTTGTCGTCACCTACTGGCGCATCGACGTAACCTGCAAGAAGAGTCCTTAAAACCCCCACCTCTAACAGACAGTCCGTGTGGAACCAACACATACAAGCTGAGTGATACAAACAGTGAAAAGTGCCTGTTGTATAATGTGAATTGTAGCACCTCTTGAATGCTGAACTGATCAATCAGCATCCAGGACTGCAAATGTCCATTTTTTACCATGCTGATACGCATGCAAAAAAATTAAATAGTGAGACTAAGGTCACCCGAATCACACAACCCTGATGCACACCAAACTCAAGTGCACATACTTAAGTACATGGACAAAAAAGACTGAACAGCTTGATTCATATGAATGCAGTGCAAAGAGAGTCAACAGTGCCCATTATACGCACTTCCACAATAGATACTCAACAAATATGCAGTGTGTGTGATGAACTTGCACTACAAGCATGCAGTGGAGGCAGGAAATGTGTGAAGTAATACTAACCAAATCATCTAATAGCTGCAGGTTCTTCTCATGCACTGACCAATGTTTACTTACAAAGCAAAAGCAAACATTCAGCTAACGTTTCAGGATATATGACCTGTTCATGCAGTGTGTGAGGAAGTATAAATGTGTAGATGGGCATCCGAAAGCATGGAGGTACTCTACCTGCTTGATGCTGCGGCTCACCTGGGCAGGTGGCAGTGTTGTTGCAGAGTCGGGTTTCCCTCAGCGGGCCGCTGCAGAGGGTCCCGTAAGGAGAGGATACACATGAACGAGAACGAACCTGCCAACCCTGCCCACAAGTCAATGAACACACGCTCCACTGAGACCACTCCTCCGCTGCTGGGTCACCTACAAAACACAAGAATCTTGAAATTGCTGAACCAGACTCAAACAACGGACTTCAGTTTTAAAAGAACACTCCACCTTTTTTTAAGTAGGCTCATTTCCCAACTCCTCTAGAGATGAGATGCTACTGGTCTAGTCAGATTCATTGATCTATGCTAAGCTGCAACTAGTGCCAGTACATTCCCGTGAATAACAGCTCTTCCTGTTTTGTTTTTTTTAGTATTCATGAAAACCTCCAATAATCCCTTCCACGCCTTTAAAACCTTTAAAGGTGTTGCAAGGTCAGAGGCAGACAGAGCCACTGTATCAGCTTGGGCTGAACGTGATGGGTGGGAATACGGCACGCAAAGTTCCCTAGTCGTTTTTTGTCATTTTTGAAAGCCATGTCCTTGGATAGAGGCGACATCACAAAGTGAATGGGCAAATCAAATTAATTGCACGTCTTGTAATCGCATTACATCTTCATTTGCATTGGGTGAGTCAGAGCTTAGCCTTATTTGCGAAGCAGATGGGTGGAGAATAGAGGGTAGGGGCTGATGGGGACATGGATGCCAGTGGGAGTTTATGCACATACGTTTTCTGTCACAGAGATGGAGGCTGAAGAGGGGGAAAGGTGCAATGCCAGTTAGTTCAACATGACAACATTCAGATGTTATTTTATTACATCTTTTATTTTATTATATTTTAGGTAACTCTTCAGTATAGAGACCGATTTATTAGCACATATTCTAGCTGACCATATTCTAAATCCCTAATCCTACCCAATGCGATAACGTTTTATATATTGATGTGGACTTAATAGACACAGACCAATGAGAACATGTGTCATCGTGCTGATAGAATTATTATTTTTTTATAAAAAATTTTCAAATATAAAAATAAATAAAGATTTTTGTAAGAGATAGGTTTAGGTATTGGACAATAAATTTTTTTAAAATTAATTTTGTACAGTAGAATGACATTTATGGAGAGTCTCCACAAGGATAGTAAACACATTTGTAATGTTATAAAATGCTGTTCTTTTGAACTTATATTTATCAAAGATAAAAATTTATATTTATCAAAAATATTAAGCAGCAAAAAAAGTATAATAATAATCACTGATGATAATAAGAACCAAATGAGCAGCAGCAAATGTAATACTGAAGACTGGGGTATTTATTTTCAATTATTCTCTTTTAATTTTTTTTTTTGTTTTTGTTTTTTTGTATTATGTACAACATCATATATATATATATATATATATATATATATATATATATACTGTATATCTGTATAGTTAGATATATCCTATAGGTGTTGCTATTTTAAGACACCTTTTTCACTTGAAAAACATCAAAGCACTGTCCATGGTTCTGAAATGCAATTCCGCTTAATAATGAAAGATGGGACTCACCTGTCTGGGCCTGAAACACACCCGGCTGATCAGCTGACCGCGGTCTTTGTGTCTTCACCTTCTGCTCATCGTCATCAGGTTCTGGACAAACACATGAAAAAACAATTATTTTAAAGAAATAGGATATGATAGGCCATGTGTGAGATAGTATAATATTTTTATTATTTCATGAAATGGTGGCAACAGGAATATGATACAGACAACACTTTTGTATTTTAATGTATTCATATATACGTAGGCTATATACATAATTTAATATAAACCATTTACTCACGCACACACAAAACAGATATACATGCTTCAAATGTGACTCATTCAATCAGATTTTAGAGCTGTGAGCATTTATACAGTACCATCTAGTGAGAATACGCTGCCACACACGTGTCTTTATTAGTATGGATCTGACGCATACGGTCTTACAATCACAAATGCTAAAGCCCACACATACTACTAGCCCTGTTTTACATTTACACAATAATGTAATACATCTCTCCGCCAAGCTTCGCCTTGTCCTTGAATAAAATGTAAATCTCACCATTTTGTGAGGAACATTTTAAGTGTGCTGCTGCAAACCTCATCTTGTAGCAGCTCCTGAGTAAACCTACCTAAGCCAACAGAGACCTGTCACCAAAGTGTTTTCTATATCTGGCCTAGTCCTCAGGCACATGAAAATCCCCCATAATGTGAACACACACTCATAAGAGCATATATTTCAACCTCTCCTCACTCAGATGAGGCTACCTGCCCCCAAAAAAGTAAAGTTTAGTGGAAAATTGTTAATTACCTGTCTACTTTGCTTAATGTAATGAGTGTGTAGAGTCATGAGTGCCTTCACAAACCAAATGAATCCAGGGAATTAATTCTTTTGACAACTCATCTTAAAAATCTGGAGTTCCTGTTTAATTCAAATTAGTTGCATTCTCAATTTATTTATTCACAGGATTTTGTGGAATAGTCAGAATTCAAAGGAAAAAATATGTCTGAATTGCAAGATAAAAAATTTTAATTACAAGATGTAAACTCATAATTGCATTGCAATGCAATTGCGGCCACTCTGCTGAAAGTTTGTAGCTCGGATACGTAACTCTGTATTTCTGCCTATCACTCTCCTTAAAGTGATATAAAATATATAACTTAACTCCCTCAATATTTCCTATAGTATATATCAAACCTATTTGATTGTTGATGGTTTATTTTTATTCTAAAAACCGCGATTGCAGCTCATTGACATAAATTTGCTGGTTAGCTTGTCATTTGAGTCTTCGTTACCCTCGCAGATATTATTGTTTTCCATTATCATCTCCTTTTATTTTTTCTCACTCCATTTAATTTATTGTTAGCTCCATTTCAACTACGTTCCGCTTTGTTTTTCACAAGTTTATCAAACAACAGTGGTAAGTGAATAATCCATCAATCACTGTGAGTATGGCTTCTCCTCTTGTTGTGTGCACATCGTGCCACATGTACAGCTTATCGCTCTCTGTCAGCGATTAGGGTTTCACATGT
>JAUMHI010000064.1:9611489-9623098 GCA_032359435.1 Enteromius unitaeniatus
GGAATTTGGGGTTTTCATGAGCTGTATGCCCAAATCATCAATATTAAAACAATAAAAGGCTTGAAACTACTTCAGTTTTAATTATAATAATAATTATAATAATTATTATTTTTCTTTTATGCCAAACATCATTAGGATAGTAAGTAAAAGCATGTTCCATGAAGATAGAGCATCACGCATGCCGTATACATATATATATATATATATATATATAAAATAAATATGTAAATTTAGATATGGCTTACACTTCTTAAGGCTATGGTTTAATTGATTAAATATGAAAACTGCAAATTTTAACGGATCATGTTACCGTCGAAACAGGCTATATTCTTTGTGAAAAAGACTCCACCCCCGTGCTCATTCAGTGTTTGTTACGGGAAAGGAAGAAGCTGATTGGTTGCTTTTTGTCACATGACCCCTGGTACACTTGCTGTACTGAAAAGTTAGGTGTTTTTCTAATAAAAATTTCGACCTGTGTTTTATTAATGTCTACACCTACCCCAGCCCTAAACTTTTTCTTTCTTGACATATGCTTTCTCTCGCGTCACATACATTATCAATAGTTAAGTATGTGGTCTTGAAGAGGATCCTTATTTTTTATTTGTCTTGACTTGGACTCAAAACTTTTGGACTTGAAAAGTTTTGGACTTGAACTCAAACCTCTTTGGACTCGGTCTTGACTCCGACTCAACTAGCCTGGTCTTGGCCTTGTCTTGGACACGACAAAGCTGGACTTGACACAGCTCTACAGCTCTGCTACTAATACTGAACTGAGAGTTAGTATGTAAGTACACTGTTACTTATAGTCAACAGAATGTGCTAAATGGACCTTCAAAATAAAGAGAAACCTTTTTTCTGTTTCTAAACACACAAAAATGTCTCCTATGCAAACACACTCAAAGAAAAACATAGTTTCTGTCGGGTGAACCTGATTTTGAAAGCAGGTACTTCTGCACATTCCTATTTTTGTGCACAAAAGAGTCCGTTTGTGTATTCTGGTAATACTTTGTGAAAAGTACATCTCGAAGTAAACTAAAACACTTAGCTTTGAAACAAACCGCAGCGAGGCACCATACCAGCCAGCTTGACATAAAACAGATGTAGCAGAAGAAAAATCGGCAGCAGGATCAGCAAGAGAATCTATCAGCACGGCACGGCAGTGATGCATCTCCAGCAGACGCCTGACACCCCTCAGCCTGCCTCTCCACAGCAACATCAACAACTTTAAAACCCCAACAATTCACTCCACATCCTTCCTCCTTTCCAGCTCTCCCACGCTCCGCAGAGTTCTGTGAGTGGTAAATACGACCTGTCCATCAACCTCCAGTAGGGGTGGACAGTTATTATAACAAGCATCTATCAATTCTCAACTGTCATGAAGGTACAAATAGAAAGTAAATAATACAAAAGCCTTAGTTCAGCACACTGTGCTGGGCCTCCCCCCTAAAACAATTATGACCGGAACTCAGAGCAGTGCAGTGGGATTTAGAGTTAGACAGGCGGTAGAAACAAGCATAAAGAATCAATAGAGATATAAAAAAAAGGGGGTGGAAAAGTACACCTTTAGATAACTGACCTTTATTGTGTTCCCTGGAGCTTTCAATAGTATATAAAATGAATAATCCACCCAGAACCGCTTTTCACTGAAATTCTTGATATTCGCACTTCTTCACCTCATGCATCAGAGTTCATGAGAGAAGTACAGTAGAACTATTGTTTTGAGTCTGACTAATTTGGATCTTGGTTAACCAGATGAATCACTTAGTGATTCAGTTATAGCAGTTAATAACTTGATCATTGAGAATTATATTGCATGATACTTTTATGTTGTTTCTGTGTCCTTTTTGAAGCTAGATAGCTTCAACGCTCCTTCATTGGTTTGGAACAATATTGCCAGAATTGTCCTTTCTTTTTCATTCTATCAACATTTGGTAGAGGTCAGTGGGTTTTGGCTTTCAATGTGATACAATCATTGTTTCTATGTGCTTGTTTGTATGCATTATTGTGGTTTAATTTTAATGTGGGTGATTTTTTGGGGGGTTCCACTTAGTCTCTGTGATTACTATCTTGTGTCTGTGTGTGTGTTCACATATCCTTGATGTGGTGATTCCATCTGACTCAGTGAGCCACACAAAGGAAGTGATTTATGCGTCTTCATGCCCACATCTCTCTCCTCTGACTGCCCATGTTTTATGCACATGTCTCCAAACCCTGAGTGTGTACACGAGTGCATGTGCGCACAGTGCTATTTATGACTATACACTGCAGCATGTGTGACCTACTAGGCACAATTATAGGTGTGTGTTTATTTATGTATGTATCTCCTTGTCAACCTAAATTGATGTGTCAGGGCCAAGTCTGCAATGTGACTTTACGGTTTGGTATTGTAAAAGAAAATCTGTGTGTGCGCTGTATACCTATTAAGAAGGTCTAAAATAGGCAGCTGACAGGGGAACATATTAACAGTAATATGATATTAAATTCCATGGTATATGCTGATAATGTCATTGCTTATTTCTGATTATTGTCCAGTTAAAAAAACACAATGCGCTTTAAACAAAAAATAAACGTAAAAACATATAACATTGTAGAAAAATGTATTTAAATCTTTTAAAATGGCAGATCACAATAAGAAAGATAACTATGACAATAATTCTAAAGTTTTAATAAACATTTCCACACAAAGTCTATACCACAGCTGAGATGGAAAAAAAATAATTTATTTATTTATTTCAGGTGCTGAATGTTAATTTTATATTTTTATTTTTTTTTTAAGTTTTTTTGTTTGTTTGTTTAATCTAGATTTGATTCTGCTCCACATTTGCAAGTCCTCTACCAAGAATCAAATATTCAAATATGGATTCAGTTACAAACACAAGTACTTAGCTAGCTACTGTATGATAACCTGTGATTATCACGGCTCTAGACCACCACTAAAATTACATATCCATAGGACACTTGAGGTTAGTGACTCAAGTAAAACTCTCTTTCTATTACACGGCAGGCCTTCTACTTTACTTCACTTCCTTCCTTATCTGAGACTACAGTAACACGCTGGGACTCTACCTTCCAGGCTGCTGCAGGGTGAAGTCAGGTACAGTATGAAGGTAAGAGATATCTGTAGGCCTTTCAGTAAACATGCCTTAATAAGTGATCCGGATGGCAATTTACAGTACATACAGATACAGAGAAAGAGAGAACGAGAGGGTGGAGAGAAACAAGAGTAGAGTAAAACCTTTCATTCCGACAAAGACTGAAGCTAAGAAAGAGGATTTGGTGGATTGCCAGTTTGAGCCAAAGTCATTCTTTGTTGTTTGCAAGGCAAGGATTTAAAGATGAGAGAGGAAGCGCGGGAGAAAGAGAAACGAGCCGCAAAACATGTAAAGAGAGAAACAGAGAAGTAAAAACAAAAAGATGCGTAAGGCATGATCACAGCTGTGTTGGGGAAAGACGGATTTCATCCACACCGAGAGCCAGGCATTGTGGGAGACCCACAGAGAGACAAATCCAAATGTGTCAGAGCGTGTAGGTGTGCATGTGTGCGAGAGATGGATTACGTGGTTGTGATGTGATGCTAACGGTGGGAAACCGTGTGGAGGTGTGTGTGCTCGTATCCCAGTCGACTCCTTCAACAGGAGCGTGTGGACGCAAGATAAGAACTGTGGTGTGTGCTATGAGTGTGCATATGTTTTTGTGTTTATTCAGGTGTTTCATTCTGACACCAGCAAATGCAATAATCATAATCTCGCTCTTTCTTTCTGCTGAAGCTGCTGAGGATTGAAGGACAAAAAGTACAGAAGATTCATGCATCAAACTTTCATATCAAGATGATGACGGAGCATGAATTGTGTTTTGGATGCAAGAATATGTTGAGTTAACCATGATTTTGTCACGACAAGTTCCACAAATATATATATATGAAGTTATGTTTATTTACAAAATTGTCTTCTATACTGTGACTTGGTTGTTGCATGGATGACAGTAGATCTGAATGTAGTTGTAAACCAATTTCGAGAGAAAGCCCGGTCGAAACGCAACCCAGCTGTTAGCAATCAGCTAATGATCACCGCCTATATTGTTAGTCAACCAGACAAGCTAAAGTCCACTATAAATAAACCAGATTCCTTCCCTTCAGTATCTCGCTTTTGCAATCCCTCCACCTCCCCGTCTCCTCCGTTCTCTCCTAATGGGGAGCATGCAGGGTTTTAGCCAGCCTCTAGCCCTAGCTAGGGCTATCGTTACTAGGGCTCGAGGTTCTCCGAACCCCCGGCTTGCCCCCAACAGCACGCCAAACTCTTGAAAGAATGTTTAAATGGGCTAAATGATTGGAGAAGTCTGTCACTAAATGAAGTCTGTAATTTTCCATGATTGAGTTTTGATATTTTATGACTGTAAAAATTAAACATGCATGGATGAATTATTCACACTAAGATCAATTACATGCATTCAGAATGTAGACGGTGTAAATTTTTATTCTATGCCCACATTAAAGCTGCAGTCTGTAACTGTTGGCAACTAGTGGTTAATAAACTGAACTGCATGTGTCTTGTGGAAGAAGATTGTAAGTATTTTTCTTACAGTGAAGAATATCTAAAGAGCCTTTTTCTAATATAAAGTAACGTTAGTGTTCTGAAGAATATTAGTTGCTCTCAATAGAACCAACAATGATAATAAATTACTTTAAAATTTAAGTTTAACATAGTGTCCCACACGCAACATGACACCACGATACATATGTTTTCCATGCTAATCAAATGTTTTCCTAAATTGCCTTGATGGCAACACATGGAATTTCTGTTGTAAAAATATTTTTTTTCTAACTCCACGATGTCACGGCTGAACAAAAACAACTATATGTGGAATCTCGTCGCATCTTTTGTAGATAGGATGAAATGTCAATTCTGTGCCAGTGACAACAATGTTGGTCCCAGTTTGGACCAGCACAAACCTGTGTAACCCTGACTAGACCGGTGTTCAGAATGTAGAATTCATGTTGTTTTAAGATTTTTTTTTTTTGTCAGGTTGGTAGAAACGTGTTTCCACAATCCTGCCAATCACAACGAGTTTACTCTTTCAACAACTCCTCCAACATCTCCACTCCATAGTTAGGTCCAGAGAGAACATGTTCAAGTGCTTCTATGGACAGCATGTCAACACTGTCAGCCCTTACCGCATGCCTTCATATAGATTACATGTATGCCATCCCATTTATAAAACATATCCACCAGAGGGACCTGTCGAAGAGTCTTTGAGCTGAACACATGAAGGAATTGCATGGCTACCTAATTCCATTAGTCATCCATGTACAGTAGTTGATCTGGTTGAACGGTTAACATTTATTTATGCAAAGAAACAAAAGTACTAATATCCCCAAGTGTGTAGGTTTAGGGTTATTAGATTAAATTGACATCTACTCCACCTAAACTCAAGCAATCTCAGATGTCTAACATCTATATTATCGACTGGATTGCATTAAACCACAAATCCAAGAGCCTGTTAGATGTAAGCTGAAGCAATACTTAAGGAGGGTCACATTCAGACAAATGAGGGTCCTTCAAACACTGGCAAGTCCTCTTTATCCTCTAATTGAGGGGATTTACAGGTAGCAGTCTTTTGCGAAGAGTGCACTGCGAGGCATGTGGTAAGATTTGAAGTTCACTAGGAAAAGATTATCATATGAATGACTTCCTTATTCAACAGCACTTCAAAATAGTGAACAGAAATACATAAATCTCTTGGGGAATGCAGAAGATTTGATAAGAACAAAGTCTAGCGACTGTATGAAAGCAATGAGAAATAATATATAACGCTTGAGTGAATTGTATGCATCACGCTTACAGGTTACGAGAATGCAGGCCTTTTGTTTACTGATTTTAGTCAAATGAAGAAATGTGGTTATATTGTATGTGGGTTTTTTTCTCAAGTAAAGCAGTGTGTGTGTGCATGGTTGTAAACGTGTACGATCAATATTAACTGCTCCCGTTGGACATGACAGTGCATCAGAAATAATACACTACATCACAAAAGGACTGGACTGTTGAACTGTTTGACGACTTAGACTTTGATAGGCTTTCCACACACACACACATACACACAACTGAGCTCTCCGTTGAAGTAAATGGCCCTTTAGTTTGCTGATCTGCATCTTTCCACATTACTCTACCTCCCTCCCTTTCTTATTCTTCTTTTGTCTCCTGTTTTGACTTCCAGTTTTCACTTCCAAAGCCTGTGCGTTGCCAGTCTAAAGACTACTCTGGCAGTACTTCCAGGAACACGAATGGGTAATTTATTTCACTGTGATGTTTATTTCCCTAAATAGTTTCCAACATTTAATTACATTAATAAAATGTTTAATTACTATATAAGCTGAATTTAGAGATTACAGGTGGATTTATTTCTACTTTATGTCTGCAAATGAAGGAATGTAAAAGGTAATAATACTAAAATTAATGATAAAGAGTTGCTAATAATAAATCATTCAATGATGCAACTGCCTAAAGACAAATGCACCTCTTGGTCAAAATTTGCAATTTAGGTGAGTTATTAAAGTAAACTAAATGTTTGCCTGAACACATTAGACCTGCCACCATCAATTAAAACAAAAATCTTATAATTAAATAGAAACATTAATCAAACAATGATACTGTCATAAATATAACACGTTCCCTTCTTTCTGAATCATGGCAATACTATTTTCCACAAAAAGCTTTTCAAACTTTCCCTCAGACCTGTTTGTGCAGCTCCACATTTAAAACCTTTCAGTCAGAGTCCCTTTATGGTGTAGATCACTTTTCTTTTCTGATAGAAAAAGTATAACAGAAGCAACCACACTTGCTGTGATTTAAAAAAAAAAAAAAACTGTCCATGTCTCCAGCCACTCAGGTCACTCTTTGTCTTCCAGACAGGCTGTGGAAAAGCTGCTTGGATCCTCTCAGCCAAGGTTTGTTTAGTGTGTGTAGGTCTGAATATATCTGTATAAGAAAGGTATCTGTCCTTTCTTGGGGCAGATGCACTTTCCACAGGATTTAACGCTGCCTACAACACAATACAAGTCCATTTAAATGGGTGATTTTATTTATTCATTTTATATTACTTAATTTTTTTGTGGTTGCCATCTTTTTCTTTGAACACTATGATCAGAGCTTGGCCTTTAAAAGAATACAAACTGATATGACCAAGCAAATCTAGAAATTATTAAAGCAAAGTCAATTTGATGGCTGTATATAAAAGCCGTTTCTGGAAAATACACACAGGCCTTAATATAATATTTTTTTTTTCTTTAAACAACCGATAGCATTTCCTAGGTATAGAAATATTGTCATTTATTGAACTTGTTACAGAAAATGACAGTTGGTCAGAATAACAAAAATAGCATTAACTAATAGATAATGTATTATTATTGTTTTAAAATTGTAGTTATATTCATTGTTTTTGATCCCAGTTTTATATAAAACCTTATTAATCAAATTTAAATAATTCGGCAGGTCAGCTCAAGGGAAGTCTGGATGATATCCATCTCAGAAATTGAACTGTTCACTCTAATAACAGGACATGTGGCATAACCAAAGGAGGTCACATGAGACACGGTCATGGAAACCATGGAATGCCACCACCTGGATAAGAACTTAATACATGCCAGGTTTGGAAAAAAAATCTACAGCCTTTGTAAATATGAAAGCTAGAGGAAGACAAACAGACTGCATTCAAATAGTTACAACTGTATTTCTGTTTGACTGTATATAAATAAACAATATCAGGGCCCTTTTACATTTCCATGATTGCTGCAAATAACACCAGCAACTGGAACAGTGATAAGTAAATAACAAAGATGGCAGTAACCATGACACCAAAAATGTGAAATACCACATTTGACAGTAAAACATGTAAAAAGAGGTTAAAAATGACCTGCTCTCATGGGATAAATCTACCTGGGTGCACTCTTTAGCAAGACACAAAATATGTACCAATAAGTTCATATTACTGAAGTTTCCAAAAGTAATGAACACTTGAGGCAGTAAAACTAAATACGTTTAGGTGAGTTTCGATTAATAATACTTTATACTAAGTATCCCTAATACCTGTGCACTTCCATAGTAACTAGATGTGTATTTAATATGTAACCACAGTGTAAGTACACACCGGTACATAGTATCTACAGCTGTAATATTTCTGTAACTTTACATATGTAACAACCCTCAGAATGGTATGTGTAAGTACAAATTTGTAACAGGACTAACAGCACTTTTTGGTAAATAAAGTGTTGACCCTTTATGGTCCCACTTTATATAAAGTGTCCCTAATACCTGTGTAGTTACATAGTAACTAGATGTGTATCTAGTATGTAACCACAGTGTAAGTACACACTGGTACAGCTGTAATACTTCTGTAACTACACACATGTAACAACCCTGTTATGGTGTGTGTAAATATATATATATATATAATTTTTTCACTACACTAAGTAGTCACTACATGTCACTACACTACATGATACTTAGTGTAGTCACTACACTAAGTATTTTGTAAAAGCAGTATGTATAAGAGTAACTGGAACAGGGGGTGTAGTTGGGTAGGTTTAGGGATATGTAAAGTGGGTGGAGTTGGTGCACCTCAGTAAAACCAGAGTACATACATGCTAAATCCTCAGGAACTGCCCACTTAATATAAAGTGTAACATTCTGGACACCAACCACAATTGATATGTAAAGCCTAACTTACTCTTACACATTCTGCTGTTACAAAATGTAGCTATGTAATTCCTGTTACATGACTACTTAGTGAAGTGAAAAAAGTGTTGTTATCGCAAAAAAATGATCCACTGTTTTTTATTGTGTGAAGATAAAATGTGTTAAAGATACATGTGTGGACAACATCCTGCAGTTAATGTTTACTTACTACATCAAATGTGCAAAAAACAAGTAGCCAAGTCTGTGACTCCAAAAATGTGTGACTCACAATATCTGTGTGGAGGCTGTGTGTTTGTGATTATTTACATTGTAGGGACATACTGCATCATGCTCATACACATCCAAACATCAGAGCATATGTACAGCCACTGATTAAAGAATCAGTGAAGTGCACAGATGTGCATCTGTTTTAAAGGGAGGGTATTCAGAGGTCACTGTAAAATTGAAAGTACTCATTCAGACCTTTTATCACCCTTCATACTACTGGGAACAGTTTAGACTCACAGCATACTGTATATATCCACAACATTCATTCTTCTCTTTCCTTTGGATTGCTCCACTGAGAAAAAAAAAACAGCAATAAACAGCACATTTGAAACCTGTGTTTATGTCTAGGACTGGAGAGGAGTGAAATAAAATACTGACCATGAGAGCGGACAGGGACAGAGATGCTGCTTCTGCAAATGTCTTATTTTCTGCTGCATAAATGCTGTGTTTATCAACCTTTCATCAGCAGCAATCATAACCCTGTCTCTCTACTCGCCCATGTCTCTTTCTCTCCTACATTTTCAAGAATTCAGCCATCAATTCCCATCAACCTGACAGGAACAGTTTGAACATCACTGAGGAACATATAGTCAAGGCTGTGGTGAGTCACAGGGTAGAATTGTGAAAGTCTGGTCTTGTCACACAATATTTCATAAATGTGAAATTATTCCAGAGAAACTAACACCAAAATGGGCTACAGGATATTATGTCAGCCAATTATTATTTTTACATTGTACACTACAATGTGCACTACTTATCAAAGTTGAATTTTTAAAATAAAAATACAGTAAATATTTATGAAAACATCTGGGTTTCTATGGAAACCGTTATACATTATTCAGAATTCTTTGATGATTATAAAGTTTGCAAATCAGAGAAGAACTGAACTATTTTAAGATTTTGTAACATTTTAAATGTCTTCGCTGTCTTTTCATTTCATTTCAATGTAATCTTGCTGAATAAACAATATTATTATTGACTTAAAATAAGAGTAAAAAATAAGAGTAAATACAACTGTTACTGAACATTTCTTATGATGATTTTGTTATTGAATAGTAGTTTACTACATTCTGTCATCGTTTATTAAACCTTATGTTGTTCCAATTCTGTATGACTTTTTTTTTTTTGACCTGACATGAACGTACATGATATTTAGAGAAAATGTCATGCATTTCCTATGCTTATAATAGAAGTAAATGGTTTCAAAAATAACAAGAGAAAGAGACACTTTCACCCATATAAAACATCCAACGTCACATATCGAACATTTATAACAGTCCACAAATAGAGATCTGGTTTTCTTTTTTTCATTTATTGATACACAGCAACTAATAAGACATCCCAGTCGATGTGTGTCCTTCTAACCATCTAATCTGTTTATATGCATGGTAGGAGTCTTCAATGCCAGTAACAAAACAGACAATATGATCAATAACATTTCTCATCAAGCGGCATATCTCCAATATCTGCAATTCGTGATTCACAGAGCTGCGCAATATGTCATGAAAAATGCTCAAAACACAGTGAAGTCACATTGGCAGGATGTAACGATATGAAATATGGCCTGACAAGCATTCTGGGAAATAGAGGGTGACCGGTCTGGTTAGGGGTGTGGGGACGACTCTGAGACAGCTGAAGTCAGAAGACATGTCCAGTCTGCTGCTGGCTAAGGCCGTCCATTCCATCCTCTGCCAGAAATCCTGATTGTCATATTGGACCAATCATTCTGGCTCTGATATTCCATCAGCTCTGGTCAGCTGAAGACAAATCGTTGAGGCAGTCGGTGAAGCCCTGACCTGCCATAAAACATCCATTTCGTTCAATACAAGCAGACAGCAAGATTCTATCTTGGAGTGAACTCAAGATCTGACGTTGGAATCTTGGAAAAAAGTTGCAAACAAAACAAATATGTTGAGACACACTGAACAAAAGAGAGGGGGATGGTGGAAAAATTGGTCAAAATTGACAGTAAAGCCTTTCAGATTGTTACAAAATAATAATAATAATAATAATAAATGTAACGCTTAATGTTTTTTTGTTTGCTTATTTTAAATTTTTTTACTTTTCTATTCAAATAGTATCAGTTTCAACACATATATTAACCGAATAAACATTTTCAAATTTGATAAAAAAAAAACAAATCTGCATATTTGACTGATTTCTGAAGGATACTAATGAATGATAATGAAGGAGACGCGAAAGACTGGATATCGCACTGGTTTCATGTGAATTACTTTATCACAGAATATTTGTTTTTGATTAGGTTTGTCTTAGTGTAATAGTAGACATATCAAGCCTTCTACAGATATAACTCTCATGTCGCTGTGTGGAGTTTTTGCTGAGTTTCATTTTTGTGACTTATTGCTCATTGAAGATCACGCAGATCAACGCGGCAGACAGCGCACCCTGTTTGTTTTCTTTATTTTCAAAATGCACAACGTTGTGTTGTTATTATATGCGTATACAAATTAAAGTAGACCCTTCACAGATTCGATTGATGTATTGCTCTTATCTGAACGATCAAAACTCAGTGTGTAATTTAAGTTCTTATTGGCGTCATCAGAAAAAGACACCTCCAGGGGTTAAGCCTGGAGTAATTTGAGCTAAAAATTCAACTTTGCAATCACAGGAATTAATTACATTAAAATACGTTGA
>JAUMHI010000064.1:9623198-9635033 GCA_032359435.1 Enteromius unitaeniatus
GGGGTTAAGCCTGGAGTAATTTGAGCTAAAAATTCAACTTTGCAATCACAGGAATTAATTACATTAAAATACGTTGAATCACAAAATGGTTAAACAGTAATAATTTTTCACAATTATATTTTACAGTATGCAGAATAAATGCAGCCTTACTATAACTTGGGAGAATGGAAACAAGCAGTAGGAAATATTACTGAACATCATTATCATTACAATATATATAACAAAATTGTAGAAAATGGGAGACACTTGGTTAAATGGTATGTAGCTTGGCAAACTACAGTTTCAAAGCAGCTTCTTCAAATACTGGTGGAAAGAACATTTTTTACACCTAAATATAGAGTATAAATATTCAGTATTACGTTGAAACGAGACTGAAGACAGAGTGGTGAGGAAGAAAGGCAAATGAGATGGATGGGGTGGCAATGCCACAGATTGAGTTTCTGCATATGCTAAAGCACTCTAAATCTTCCAGGTTAGAGTTATATGGATGAGGTGTGTATTTTCCATGATGCAGTGCTGTTTACGGGCTAGATGATTTGTAGCTTATTGCTTGGACTGTTTTTCCAGCGTGTGCAAGAATGATAGCATGGCCGCTTCACAAGATCACACACATTCAAAACCGTGCCCTAGATTCAGTGACAGTCTCCATGGCCACCGGTACTTCCTACTTGGCGCGAACCGTACCTGGGCATTGTACCTGACAGGTGTAAAAATAACATACGGTCTGACGCACACTGTGAGGGATCGATCCTCTTAGCTCTCTGTCCCCTTTTCCCAGTTCTCTCCTACGCCAATGTCCACTGAGATCCACGCAGGAGACATACAAAGAAACAATCTCCCCACGTCTTTGCAAACATGCCAGCACCTGGCGGCTTTATAGCGACATGATAGCAACAGGGAACATTTCAAACTCCACACACAATAAATCTTTAAACACAAACGCCCGTATGGTTTCTCAATCCATGAGCTCCTGCAGAGAAATGAGAAAAACACACTATAAGTGCTGCCATTCCAACAAAGCTCTTCTGAAAACAGCAACTTTAATTAAAAAGTTCCTTTCCACAAACAATACAGCCTCTCATATATATATATATATATATATATATATATATATATGATAGCAACAGGGAAATCACAATTCATGGTGAACATGGATTAGTCCTCAGGGCATAACGGTTTCTTCCAATTTATTTATTTATATATCTCCCTGCAGTCATATTGCAAAGCTTATTGTATTTAGTTTGTTTTTTAAAAGAAAATTTTTTTAAGAAAGATTTTAATATGTTCTGTCAGACATTATGCAGTTGGATTATGCAATTTTGTTTCATGCTTCTTCTTTTTTTTTTCTTTGATTAAAGAAATGTGTGCATATGTTTACGGTCGCCGTGATTTTGCCAAGTAACACATGATCCTGGATCAACATCTTTTGTTGATCCTGGATCAACATTACTGTCCAAAAATATAAACTTATCCCAATCCTTACCATAAAACCTACCCCTACCCAAAATGTATGCCTAAAATCAGTGAGAAATGATAGCTGATTAACAAGGGTGTAGAAGCACATATGATTAGAAGCCTAAAACAGATATTTCCAGAAAGTTTATTCCTCAATTCTGATTGGTTGATTAGAATTTTGTTTCAGGATCAACAAGAATGTTGATACAGGAACATCTTGTACTTGGTGAAATCACGCTCACCCTATGGGTCCTTAGCATCACAATGAGTAGTTTAAAGTATATCATGCTCATCAAAGCTGCATTTTTATTAACACAGTAAAAATATAAATATTGTAAAATATAATTTAAAAGACATATGTTCCACTACTCCAGTCTAAAATGTCCTTCAGATCCTCCAGAAATCATTTTAATATGCCAATTTCCTAATATTATCAAGTTTGATAACATTGGAGCAGCTTAATATTTCTAATAATTCTGAAATTACTTTAAGGATGGATAGATGTCCTATATCCTTGTTGGATCAAATCATACTGATCCCAAACTTCTGAATGGCAGTGTAGCTACATTATTATGAACTTTCTAGAAAATATGTTGCAGCATTAGTGCAAGGGAGAACTAGTTAACCTGGTTGATGGATCATTTTTTGAGGTTTATGAGGAGGGCTCAGAAGGTACAGGGATTGTTCAAACAAGAATAAGAACGAATAGCCTGACAAATGAATGAGCACCTTTCAAGAGGAAAGGCAATTGTAAAGGCCGCTGCAACTGCGTTGCCTAGACACACAAGCATACGAGTAGCTCACTCATCTCCCTCATCTTCTGCCTCTTTAATCTGTTTAAAAGAAGCCAGCCACTTTGAGCCTCTGTCTCCATAAAACTTGCATCATCATTTGATATTCATCCCAGCAATCTTCAAAAACACATTAGCCTCGGTTGAAGGCAGGGCCTGCTTGTATCACCCTTCTCTCAAGACGTTTCTCTAAGAACTGAATACTTTCTATCATTCCGCTTTTTATCTCTCTCTTCTCTTTTCTTTCAGCGCTTTTCTCGGTTTTACCATTATTAGTCTTAGACTTTGACCCTGAGAATATTTCTCATGTTGGAGCAGAGAGCGTATCTATTAATAAAATAACGCCACTGAGTTGGTCTTGACCGCACCAGTCATGTTATGCATTATAGACGACAACCCTGCTTTATTCGCCTCCTAACATCAGAGATGCACAAAGCTATGAGCAAGCGCAAGCGCATCAATCTTCACAATTTCAATGGGCTACCTAGTGCAGGTTACATCAAACCAAGGTCAAATGGATTCCAAGATGATGAGCTTGTTTCCAGGGCTCTCTGGGAAATAAACTTGTCCTTGCTTGCATTCCCACCTATCGGAGGCTATAAATTTAAGGCAGTTTATGGTGGCTCTGAATAGCTCTTGAAGTGCAGTTTGCCTTCTTCAGGTGTCTAGACATAGGAAGGAAAAAAAATTAAATGGCAGGAAAGGAAAGAGCAGTTTGAGAAAACCGCAGTGCAGCTTGTCGCTCAAAAAAAAGTACATGCGATTTTTCATATCTTATCTGAAAGACAATATCAGTCCTTTCCATTTAAATCACATCTGTCATTTATGCAATTTGACTGCATTTTCTCTTGTGTTCTGGTGAATACGTGAGGTACTGCAGAGCTGCAGTTTGAGTGCAGAGTGAAGCTGATAACACAGAAAAAAACTCTAAACTGTGATTTTAAATACTTCAAAAAGCGAGTATGCCTTAATTCCAATAGATCACCCTACAGCTGACTTGTAAGAAACACACCTCTAGCCCTCTAAACTCAAATTGTTGCATTCAAAAGTTCACCACTGCACGTCAATGCAGTTCGCAAAGTGCATAAAGAAGCTGATTCACCCCTCAACAAGCAGCGATGAATTCTGACAGCAAATTCGTCGTGTTAAAGGTGAGAAACAATTCGACAAGACAAGACATTTTTGATCTATATTTTAAAGAGCCTTTGCAGCATGGGGTGCAAGCCTTCCTGCATGTATGATTTGTTTCAGAAGCGATCGATGAGCTTTGCAATTCTCTCTGTTGTACTCCGCCGGCACACAGGATTGATTTGGCTAGCTGTGATCCAATGACATGGGATCTAATCTACTCATCTGCACTCTCCACCTGAGCTAAGGACGTCCTGCAGAGCTGGAGAGTGAAAAGAACAGTGGAGACAAAGAGAATCAAAGTGCTGTGCCTTGACCACACTGATATTACAGTATGTAAAGCAGAAGAACAAAACAATTGAACAAAACAATCAAAAACTACAATGGTGAAAATTGCATGCAAATGTTTAAAGGTAAACGCTACCATTTTTCCATATTCCACTATGTTCTACCCTCATGTTATGTAAAAAAGAACACTAAAATGTATGTCAGAAAAGCACTTTGACCATGACGCATTAATATTATCACTCCTTGGCATTGTATTGATGGAAGTGAGATTTTATCCGCTTAGAATCACCACATTTTATTTTGTGTCACCATACTTACTTGTGTAACTAGTCAAGTAACCATCTTTAAATAGGGAAAACGTGGAAGTGTTTGTTGGTTTCTAAATTCATTCCTGTTTGATCCTAAGGAATGAGTGGAGCTAAGCTAAAGGCTAACATAGTGGTGCCACACGGTAGAGTGATTAAGTGCATTCACTGAGATGGTAGAGATATGTATCAACTTGCCTAAGAACATAGTGGAATATGTAAAAATGGTGGTGTTTTCCATTAAGAGTTATTTATGAGGGATGGATGGATGGACGGATGGATGGATGGATGGATAGATGGATGGATGGATAGATCTTGGTTAACATGCTGTCTTCAAAAACATGGCAATGTAACAACCAATGAAGACTATCTGAAACATATGTTTACAGATCAAACATTAAAAAAATATGAGTACTCGAGTCCATCTCTTGTACACGGACAGTGCAAAAGCTACAATCAGAAAGTAAGGTAAATATAGTTTCAGGCTTGAGGCTTTTAACTGATTTATCTGGCTGCTAGATAAAAAAATTTAAATGCAGTGGGGTAAGCAGCCCTCAAAAGATCCATTAATTTTGCAAATGTCTGTATTTGTGTGGGAAAATGTGAACAGTCAGAGTGTATGTCCAGATGAGGAGTATAAATGTTTTTTTTCCTCCACTTTCTTTCCATATCTCTCATCTTTTTTAGTTGATCACTTGTTTGTACTTTAGCAACACTAATGTCTTTAATCTCCCCATCACTCTTTTTTCCTCATGCTTCTACCTTTCCACAGCCCACCATTGCAATTTGTTCAGGTTTCTACAAGGTAGTAGAAAGCAACTTAATGGCTTTAATGAAAAGCTGGGTAAATTTAGTCAGGCAGCCTGTGGGGTCTTGGTCTAGGAGGTTCTAAATCAGTCAGCGAGGCCTCACACACTGGCAACGTCCAAACTACTCCTGACACAGCTTCCAGTGCATCTTTAATACAGTTAAATGGTCCTACTTATCGCCGGTGAGAAATACACATGAAGAGTATGCTTTGGCTCCATTTGTCAGGTGAATTCCACTTCCTCTGTGGAAAGCAGGCTCTAAAGGCATTAAACACTGCCATGTCCACACAGCTTTACTGCTGAGGAATGGTAACCACTCAGATATTCATTACTGTTGTGATAGATTAAAAACTGCCTCTTCAACTTTTCTCCCAGTGTGATGGTGTCTGGTAATACTGCCTTCCAGCTTGTTAAACGGCTTCATTAGGCCTTAATGTAATAGTTCACCTAAAAATTAAAATTCTCTCATCAATTACACACCCTCACATCATTCCAAACCTTCTGTGGAAGAATTGCTTAAGAATAAGTATAGAAGTTGCCAGTCATTTATTGTAATGGCAAAGAAGATAGCAACATGCAAATTCACTAAATTTTTTTCACTCAAAATATCTACTTCTGCGTTTCACAAAGTAGTATAGGTTTAAAACTATTTGAGGGAGAATAAATAAATTACAGTTTCTTTGCATGTCTGCAGGTCTTTAAGTATGAGTGTCAGAAAGGAAAACTTTTGGTCTTTAGGGGCTAAAAAACCCAATTCTCTCTACTGGTAACACTTTATTACTCTATTAGGAGCTTAATGAGGCAAAAATGGTAGTTAATAGTTAATAGACCTTAAAATAAAGTGTGACCAAATTATATGGGTTTAGAACAACATGAGTCAATTTAATTTACATACTTAAAACATAACATTATGTAACAGAATGCACTTCCAAGAAAATAACATTCTCTTCTGCCATTAAAAATAATGCTATTCCTGTCATCATTCTTGTGTAATGCTCGAGTTATTGTTTTTGACAGCTGTTTGATGGAATGTCAAAAGGAGATGTGACAACTGGAAAGAGATGCTCTGTGTTTGCACATCTTGCTCAGGAATGCCATACATCAAGTGGACCTGATGACAAATGCGGTGTGATGGGGTTTGTTTCCAATGCTCCAGAATGCGGAAGTATATTCATGAGTTGCTGGTAAGCCAGATCATTCAACCTCTGGTGAGTGTTTCTTTTTTTTCTGAAACTATATTTCTGCTTGTGTACGGTTAGGATGATTTTAACTGACGCATGGCGGGTGTGTGTGTGTTCGCTCAAGTTGTCAAGCAGTCACTGCGATGAATCATCTGAATCAAATGAGGAACTAAAACAATCACCAGCCTCTACAGACCAAGAGTGTGTTGTTCGTACAAGAATTACTGAGTTATCTGAATTTAATTTGTTAACGATTTGACAATACGTCATGATATTTGAATTTCGTCAATGCGTTACGATATTTGAAGGTCATCTTGGAGTTGTTCTCATAGCAACAGGTATGTAAGCTCAAAAAGCAGGCCTATTTAACGGGACCGTATATTCCACCAGAGGTGATACTAAATGTCTTATTCCATTCTTATATGAATAAAATAAAAAAACAAAAAATTATTTACATGCCAAAGTTGCATGCTAATACTGTAATCAAATCGACACAAGCATGTGAAGAACCTGGTATAAAGAAAAAATAAATCAAGAATCAAGCCTCAGCTCAGATTTCATTGACAAAACAATACAAAATATCTCTTTCTCAATCCTATATTGTGCTGAAAAGAGACAAACATGCTCATCATCTAAATGGAAAAAAGAAAAGAAACCCAATCTGTTACTTCTTCGTTAATTTGTCTGTTGGTGTAGTTTTATGTATTGCTTTGATATTGCAGTAGAAAAATGTCTTAATAGTCTGATGCTAATTCATAGGAAAGTTAAAAAAAGCTTCCTTCCAACAGACTGTTAGTTGGTGATTATTATATATTTGTATATGCTTATTGTTTCCTATAGACCACCCAAGTAAAGGCTGCTGAAAATTCAGGAATAAGTTACATTTTTAATTGTAGTAAAAAAATGCAGAATTATTCCACAATATTAATTTGTATAACATAATCACTGTATTATTATTTTTTTTCATTAAATAAATGCAGCCCTGATTAGAAATCGAACTGGAAACCATTATGAAGAATAAGGGAGTAAACATCAAGATGATTAAAAAAAAAAAAGCTTTACTAAGGAAATACTTTCAATCCTGATGTTATTAATAATCATTATAGAATTTAATAACGAGATTAATAGTTGTGCAGGAGAGGAACTAATTCTCCTTGATCACATAAAACAAATAAAAAAATAAATAAATAAAGCCTGCAGATGTCTTAAAAATAAAGGTTCTTTATTAGCGACAATGGTTCATAAAATAACCTTCACCATCCATGGTATTCATTATGATGTAAAAAATGTTCTTTGGATTATTAAAATGTTCTTCACACTAAGAAAAAAATGGTGAAACCCCTCTTTATTTTTAAGAGTGTACAGCAATGCGTTATTCACAGGAATTTATTACAATTTTAACAAAGTTACCAGATCATTGCATATCCACATATGACTGGTCTTTTTCCAGAAGCCAGCTTGCACTGCTACTGATCTTTTGCAAAGCTCTCTACTTCAGCATGGGGACACATAGACTGCGGTGCTCAGACGTCAAGCGCTCTGATGCAGTGTGTCTAGCTGTTAAGCACAGGGCTCTGCTGAGATGCCCTGCTCAGTATTCTGGATGTTGCCAGTAGGTTGGAGCCGGCTGGGTCCTAGAGACCTGGCTGAGAGCTGCAGGCTCTGGCTCTGGGCCTTTGGCTTGGGCCTCTATGGGTGCTAGTGAAGCCTGGCTAAACGAGGCCCAGCGCTCCTCATTACCACCCCAGATCACCCGCACAGCATGTACAAGACGGACCGAGCCTCATCCACACAAGCCTGCCGTGTCTGGCTGGACATCAGGTTCCCATGACAGTTACGAGCTCCAGTTGTCATTAGTGGAGATGTTGTGGGCTAATGAGCCATGCAAAAAGAAGGAGTGGGGTCTAGACATGGGGTGGAGTGCTTTGGTGAGTCAGGGAGATGAGTAAGGGTTAGTGGGAAGGACAGAGGAGGCCATGCTGGGTTAAAACTCCTCCTCACAGTTGGAAAGAGAAGATAAGAGCAGAGCTTAACTCGGCCCCTTGTTGCATCTACTCACTATCTGTGTACACAGGAAAAAGACCCAACTGAAATATTCATTAACATATTACTTTTTCTTAAAAAAATAGTTGAGTTAAAATCATTTACTCATATAATTTATCATTATCTCACAGACAAGCAAAAGACAGGATATTCATGCTGTTACTAGCAATACAATGAAAATGAATACAAGTCTTCTTAAGACACTGATCATTAATTGTGAGGAACAAATAGGAGATGGAACACAATGATTAAAACTTTTTTTAAAGATTTGGCACAGTAACATCACCATAGTCCCATTTTGGACAGCATCCGGTTGACACACATAATGTACGCAGTTCTTTGCTAGACATTATGCTATGGTGCTATGGTTTCTTTTTGTATAAAGTATTCTCATAGCTTTATAATATTACGGTTGAACCATTGATAGCAGATGGAGCACTTCATTGTTTTCTGCACCTTGACAGTGGCAATTGTTTGGCAGTCAATTGGACATTCACAAGCCTTCTGGTTTTCAGCAAAAATATCTTAAATTGTGCCGAAGACGAACAGTGATCAATGACAAAATTTTTCATTTTGGGGTGGAGTAACCCTGTAAGTATTTGTGTCATTTCTATTCGATGATATGTGCATATTCAAATATAGCATTACAGGACACACTAACCATGTGTGTCTTGACATTAATTATCAATCCTTCTGAACAAGATTTTCCGAGCTTTAAACTTACAAGACTTGTAACTTGTAACACAAAAGTATTATGATTTACATGCAGTAGTTCTAACTCACCATTTGCTCTCATTGTGTGGAAAACAGCCGAATCAACTTCATTTGTCTTTCAAGACAAAAGGAAAATCATGAAAGTTTGGAGAAGCATGAAGGTGAATGAAGATACATGAATTTCTTTTAACTGAGGACAATAGCATGTTGTGAGAAATGTTTCATGAGCACCGAATCAGCATAGTAGAACGATGTCTGAAGGACACCGAAGACTGGAGTAAAGGCTACTGGGCAGGGGAAAGTAATTGCATTTTAAAATACTGTATATTAAAATTTATTAAATAAATAATAAGAGATGTCCTTCAAAAATATGAGAAAAAATACTAATCCCATTGCACTATGGAAGAAACAGATCTGTTGGAAAATATAGAACATTTCTTTTTAGCTTATCTTTCTATAACAAAAAACTGCTCAACCTAAAGCCATTCAATATATTACAATCATTTAACAACTTTGACAATCTTCCAACTTTCTGTTGTTGAAAGATACCACAAGTTAATGAACTATCCATATGCTTTGAAAGAATAATCCTATAGTTGCTAAATGAGCAGGTGATTCATTTGAAAGGTGTTTTAATACAGTCGCTATCAGTAATATTACAAATTACTCTACAGCCTCTGGGCCTAACAAATCCACCTCACTCTGTGCTTGTGTATCTATGCGTGTGCATTTACTTATGAGGGACCATTATGACACTTCATCTGTGTCTCCCCCTGGTGTCTAGGGTCTTGAATCCGGTCAGTCTCTCATGTCCCTGCAGCAGTGTAACCTGTGCTGTGCAGGGTTATTCACTGAGCTCATCGCAGGGGACATGCTGACAAAGCGGACCTGTCTAATCAATGAGGCCTTTAGGCAGTTCACCCCTATCTCACTTTCTACTCTCTTCACTAAACACACAATAATGTGCACTGACCCATCAAGCTTGCTGCTAAGGATGAACAAGGCTACAATTTCTTTTTACACTTTTAAATGTAATCTTTGTCCAATCCCAAAATTAATATTTACGGTACTTACTGTGTACTAAATTGACCTGTAACATTTAAAACAATACATTTTAATTTTTAATTATTTAGATATATTACAATAGATATAAATATATAAATATATATATATATATATTTATATATTTATATCAATTGTATTATATCTAAATAATTAAAAAATATATATATATATATACAATTTTAGATAGAAATATAGACAGACAGATAGAATGACAGAGAACAATAGATAAATAGAAATGTGGATATACAAATAATTGATAGACAGAATAAACAGTGGATTGACAGAATGATGAAGTCTACCTTTCAAATCCACTAGTCATTTATCAGCCAGCTAGCCTTTCATCATGACCCCTTCCTGCTCACTCTCTGGCAGTGTTGTTTTCTGATGATGTTCTGGACTGACAGATGCTCCAGCAGCTCTCATCTAGTAATGATGTTTGCTGTGGGAGCTTCCAGGGTGCTTTAGGGGTAATTGGAAGGGATGAGGTGGGCCGTTAATAGCTGTTTGACAGAACTACACACCAATTACAAGATGAATGGGTGACACACCAAACACAGGCCGCGCTCACAGGAGCTGCATGTGGAAGGCCAAGCACAGGTCTCTTTCCTGAGGATCGCTGGCCATCAGTTAGAGACTCATCCATCAGTAGCAAAGGGGTTAATTGAATCCACAGCCCGCAGAACAAGGACGACCAATGAATCATTTAAGGCGTATGAAACCACGATTCCATGAATGTTGCACGTGAGGGCGTTGAACACGAATGCATATACAGGTGCACGGCAGAACCTGGCTTCCTGTGAGGGAAGAAGATTCAGATATTCCACATTTACGAGCCCAGTACATCGACACCTTCCTCTGCCAACATCGTCAATGAATTCTTTACTATCACATAAAATGTTCAAATTGAAAAGCTATACAGGGGGTCTTTGATCCCTGAGGCAGGTTTCAGGAAAACAGAAAGAAAAACAGCCTCTTTTCCGTGCAAAGCCCACAAATCCCTGTCTGAGTAACCGGTGAAGTGTGACAGCGCTCTTATAATTGCTGAAATGTCGATAAATCCTTACATTGCTTCATTTCCAGAGGGAATTAAACTGGATACCGTCCTGTCTGTCCGACGGAGAAAGTGCAAAGCTTTCTTATTTCAACGCACCTCACAAACTTTTACGGCTCGCTCTCCCTCTCACACAATAGCCCTCGGGCAGAGGAATAACATGCGCTGTTAGATACCGTCTCCAACATCCTCTCAGCAACGTCATGCATTCTCTCCAGAGATGAAAAGATTTAATTTCCTAGTGTTCTGTTCTTCAGCTCACTAAATTAACCCTCGCTCCGCACATCCATATGGTTTCTCTATGAGTTCTTTTTCCTCCTGCAGCGTCTTTGCTTCCTTTTGTTACTCATCTTTCGGAGTGTTTGTGGTGTCATGATCTCCTTTTGATTCTTACATTAGAAAATAAAAATTTTGAATTCATTTCGCAATCTTGTTTTTGTCAAGGTCTCCAGAGCCTGCATCGTAATTATATTCCACAAACATCCACATTCTCTCAAACTGAGAAGTATTAATTAAAGCACAGCGGTACATTCTTTTTTAGGAACTATTCAGAAAAAATATAATTTCGCTATTCAATGCTGTTAGACACTTACATACATGAAACCTTTTGCAATTGATTGCAAGTAATTGACTTACTTAATAAACAGTATCTATCACAGTATTCTGGTATTTTAATAGCATTAAAAATAATAAGAGCTACTGTTACACTGGCATTAAAAAATGATGATTTTGGCATACAGCTCATGAAAACCCAAAATTCCTATCTCAAATGGAAAGGTTCTCTAAACGACCTATTAACCTAATCATCTGAATCAACTAATTAACTCTAAACACCTGCAAAAGATTGCTGAGGTTTTTAAAAACTCCCAGCCTGGTTCATTACTCAAAACCGCAATCATGGGTAAGACTGCCGACCTGACTGCTGTGTAGGAAAAAGTGTGGCAGAAAACGCTGCACAACGAGAAGAGGTGACCGGACCCTGAGGAAGATTGTGGAGAAGGACCG
>JAUMHI010000064.1:9643895-9660231 GCA_032359435.1 Enteromius unitaeniatus
TCTGGGCATCCCTGCTTAGACTACTGCCCCCGCGACCCGGTCCCGGATAAGCGGAAGAAGATGGATGGATGGATGGACTACATGTACATATTGTTTTAAATTCATTTCATTAAAAAAAAAGCCTATGAAAAGTTCTAACATGTTTACATCTTACAATTACATGTTTAATTATATTATAGATCATTACATAGCAATATAACATATAAATATACAAATCAAAATCAGAAATGCAATTCAACATAATTGCAGAAATTGATTTCTAAAAAAAAAATACATCCTAGATAAATGTTAATTTATTTTTACCTGAGCATAAATGTGGCCCTGGACAACAAAACCAGTCGTAAGTGTTAATTTTCTGAAATTAAGATTTAAACATGATCTGAAAGCTGAATAAATAAGCTTCCCATTGATGTATGATTTGGATGGATAAGGCAATATTTGACCGAGATTAAACTATATGAAAATCTGGAATCTGAGGGTACAGAAAAATCTAAATGCTGAGAAAATCACCTTTAAAGTTGTCCAAATTAAGATCTTTTTAATGCATATTACTAATCAAAAATTAAGTTTTAATATATTTTTGGTAAGAAATTGACTAAATACCTTCATGGAATTTTTGGATATTTACTTACTATCCTAAGGATTTTTGGCAAAAAAAGAAAAATCTATAATTTTGACCCATAAAATGTATTTTTGGCTTTTGCTACAAATATAACACAGCGACTTAAGACTGGTTTTGTGGTCCAGGGTCACAAATGTCAACATATCTTAAGAAGAAAGGGCTTGTATGAGTCATTGAAACTGTGCCCCATTTTGGGGTAGAGAAGAGTCAAAACAATTGTATCTGTCTCTCTCATCAGACACACACAAATACTGTAACCATTCTTAAAAAAAAGAAAAGAAAATTGTCCACCCACCAGTTCAGCAACTACACTGTCATTCAGTATCACACAGAGATATAAAACTGTGATTCCTTTCACAACATGGCAACAAAAAACACAAACAGAGAATGGTTGGTCTACAGTAACTGTTGAAAAGTGGGACTATCCTTGTGTAAGACGAAACCATGCCTGCGCTCTGTTTTCTCTGTCTCGTTTTCCTCTTCTACCTCTCACATCTGTCTCCCATGGCACTCACAGACATATTCCTGCTCAGGGACACTGTCTAAAGGTCCCAGCGGACTACAGCACTCCCTGAGAGTTGTCCCTGTCCCCCTTGTCACCAATTTGTGTCTGCGGGCTGACACTGGCGTGCATTGGGAGCAGGCGCCTAAGTCCCCCCAAGCACCATGCCTCAGTCTCATTTAGGATTTCACATTTCTCTGCAGTTACAGCATTGAGGGAAGAAAATGACCTAGACAAAGACACACCAACAAAGGCAAAAAAGAGATAGAGGGAAAAGAAACACTGACATATTGTCTTAATATCAAACAAATGAAAACCTGCCAACCCTTCGGTTATTCTGAAATGTTTCAGTTCAGATGGGGTGATCCGTCTCGCAGTTTATAAAGGCACATAGTGTCAGTGAGAAATATGTATGTGGCTCACAAGAGGGCACCTTCAAAATCAGACAAAGTGACTAACAATTCGGACGCAATGGATAACATTTTTAGCAATTTGTATCTGTTTCTTGTACAGTTATTTAGAGTTATCATATGACTCCAGACTTGCTGGAATATAACATATACTGTAGGTCTTATGGACCGAATTTATGCCATTTACATCGCAATTGAAGCTTGAAAGCTTTTATTTTCCATGTTGCACAGACCGAAAATCAAGTAAAAGAAGCAAATGTATTTCCATTAAAATGTAAATAAGATGTATAGGTGGAGGAGACTGAATGACACATAACTGTGGCTCTATGAATTCACCGGAGATCACGATTGATGCTCTTGAATCATGCAAACCTCCAGTCACTATGTCTTCTCTATTCATATGTCCCCCTCTCTATCATTAACACCAATTTCCAGTATGCATTACGTCCTACGCATCATATCCTACACAACATGCTCCAGGCAGTTACCTGAACTTACTCAATTGTCCACTCTCCCAGATGCATTGTGGGTACCTACGGTGTAACATGAGTAATTGGCAAGCATTGAAAATCGATGTCTCAGGGTGATGGAAGAGATTGAAAGGTTGAGGAAAATTGAGATCTCTGAGGCATTTGATGTCCTCGTACATCTTCTTGCTTATAATTTTACATACCTGCATCATCACAACCCAAATGGTGGTGGAGTAATGGAGAGAAGCAAGATGAGATGTTCAAGAGGACACGAGGGCTTTGGAAAACATCCTTACTTAATATATATATTCAACCTGGGCCCAATATTTCTTGCTCTCCTCTTTCTCCTCAACTTGTCTAAAAGTCAAGAATCTGCTCACCCTTATTCAGGGAGTAAAGAGAGGGATACTCTGGGGCTTTGGTGCCTCTCTTTCTAGGATGTTGTGCTGTTCTAACTCTATTTTTCAACTCCTATGGGCAGGGCTCTGGGGATGGATGTGGTTTCGTGTTTTCCCAAGTTAACGGAAACATGCGGGACTGGCCTAGCCATTCTAATGAAGCCATCTCCCATTTGTCTTTCCAGACATGTAGTGCAGTTGCCATGTGGGATGTGATCAATTCTTTTATCATTCCCCCAAGAAGGCCTTTGGATAGACAGCATGAGGCTATAAGTATTGATTAAGCCACAGGGTAGACACTCGGACACATAGTAACAAGGTTGCTGAACACCAAACTCTCAACCATAATGAGGCATTGTTAGGGGACGGCCCATTTTATATCAGTAACCGTGCTGGTACCAACCTACCCACTATAACCCAGAGGGATCCAATTTGTAGCACACCAAGAGTTTCAACATGCCAATTTCTCCTGGTTTAGTATGATTTTTATAGATTGAGACCATCAAATTGGCTATCTCACAGAAGATTTAATTCTTATCTAACTCTAACAAGAGTGAAAGGTAAACACAGAAGGTTCTTTGTAAAGTTGAAAATGACAATTCAATGCAATTCAATATGCTCTCAGAACATTGCTTTTCTAAAACAAGTCTTCTAGCAGCATCAGTGCAGTCTGAATGGTAAATAGCTAGACTATATATATATATATATATATATATACACACACACACACACATTATGCATACTGTACACAAGCGTACTGTAAACCTGTGTGTGGGTGTTCCTTAAACTTTAGGCAATTTTAAACCCTATGAGCTGATTTTTAAATTAGGTTAAATTAGATTATTAAATTAAATTAGATTAGATTAAAACCTTTTATAAACTGTATTTTTATTCATTTAATGGGTAAAATACAGTAAATGATTTTATAAATTAGTATTTAATAGTTGGCTATTAGCTTAAACAATAGTTTCGATTAAACAATGCTTGAGAACATAAACATGAAGAAAAAAAAATAGATAAAAACCAGGAAACATTATTTTGTCCATCACTGCACCTTTCAATTCACGCAAATTAATAAACATTTAAGCAATTTCCATCAGTGCAATTTCTTTTACATAATATTATTAAACACGGTACATGATTTGAGTTGAAGTGCAAAATAATAATAATTATGTTATTATTACATAAATTAATCTGATGAATGTATACTTTGGGATATTTTTGGGTAACAAACAAATTTAAATAAATTAGTGAAATTTTGAAAAGCATGTTTTTTTTTCAAAACAGGATCACAAGAGTCTAAACATGCACTTTGACTTTTTAAGTCAAACGAATGTCCTCTGACATTAAAACTCCCTGCAGTTGTCCAGAATGACAAAACCACATTAAAGTTAAGACAAGTAATCCCACCCCCTAGCTACTACTGCATCAATATAGCCAACACTATTAACTAATGCCTTAGGAAGACTTACTGAGTACATTCTTCACTGCCTAAATGAGTAAGTTACTTAGCAAAGTCCCAACTTTAACACCAATTACAAAAACAGTCCCTCTGGAGCAACCTGAGAGTCTCACTCAAGGACACAACGGTAAAAGTTCCTGACTCTAGTGATAATCCAAATCCTGGTGATAACGTAGTCACCACTTCTCCAAACAACATAGATCATTTACCTGTGCGCAATATAAAGTGGCCATTTTTGCCTTGAGTGATTGAAAACACAGCACCCTGAAGTCCCTCACCACAGTCCGAGTGTAGTGATGGCCGGCTGCCAGAGGTGGCCTTCAACCTTGAGCTCTCTAAGCCTGTATGCATCTAAACTCAGAGGAGAGTGGATTGTAGCTAGAAAGCGAGCTCCTAAGAAGGAAGGCAGCACATAAAAGACCTCAGTGCTTTGCAACCAGCCAAAGAGATGGTGAGATGGAACTGATGGACTCGGAATACTAATCCCGTTACCACAGCAATCAAAAGGGACCTGTCTCTCTCCATTTCGCTCTCTTCGCTTCACTCCGTATCGTTGTCTCACTCTCTCCTCCTTGCCCTCCCCCATTCATCTGCTCCATTTAAAACAGTCTCTTGACACTGACCCATGGAATAACAATCACCCAAGGCTGATCTTGAGGACACAGCAATCAAGAAACAGACGAACACATGTCACACTGCTATCAGTACCTTTTTGAAGATGAACAAAGGGATTGCTAGAATGCATGAAAGGCATGTTTCTGACAGAGCAAACAGTTCTTTTGAGGGTTAAACTGTCTAAAGGGTACTTTACCTGGTTGCCAGATTACATGCATGTCCTAATTAAAGGGGGAAAGTACTGACAAAGCCAATGTTAGAAGAACAAAATCTGTTCTTTCCCCAATAATTCCTTGTCCCCTCTCTACCACTAATAAATTAATCTACATCTAGTGCTTTAAAAACTGACCACATTAAGACCTTAGACTTTAGATTATGGCACTTCCTGTAGTGGTCAATAAAGTAGTGTGCCCACTTCCCTTACCAGATCTCATTACTATCCCCTTCCCTCTCTGTTTCCATTAATCCACACACACACAACCTCATGGGTGTATTTGAATCATGAGCTCCGGGACTGGTGTCCCCTGACGGATTACAGCTCGGTACTGTGGATGAGATAAATGATAACTTCCCTATCGCAGAGAAAAGTAAATTAAAGTCAGCTGCACCGTTCGCCCTCCCCATATACACTCGGGGCAAACTTCTTCATTCACTAAGTCCTAACGAAGGACACCCAGACAAACACACACAACAGGAGGAAAAATAATAATCATAGTTTTATGCACCTGGTGAAGCTCTCTACATACAGTAAATGCACAAACAAGGATTTAAACACACCTGGATGTTATCTAAATCAGCCATTCGGTACAGAGGATTAGCTAGGGAATATTCTTGCTATCTCATTTCCAGGTGCAATGACCACAGGATTCAAACAGTATTTTAATACAAGAAGGGTAGGCAATGAGAAAAGAGGTGATGATACTGTTAACACACAGCATAATGAACACAAAGCCGTCAATGTCCATTTACAAAAGCAGAAAAATCTTTAGACACAGATGAGCTGTGTATAAACCACATGCTTCATTATCGACACTGTTTGCTCTGATATAAAAAAAGTTGTAAATGATATAAAAATAAATATACATTTTCATTCATTCTAAAAAAAAAAATATTAAAATTATTGCTGGAGAGGATGCTTTAATTAAGATACAAACTCGCCTGTGTTCAGTAATTAAAGACGTGGGTCTCAATCTCCAGTTTCACAGTCAAACACTGGAGAAGCTGTCAAAAGAGTGATGCAAGCAATTGTTTCTGTGTCTCTCTGTTGTGTCTGGCAGATCTGACTTGACATGCTCAGGCCAAACATTCATTTAAATCTCTATGAACCACATGGAAATACTCGCTTTCCCTGTATATGGAAAACAATCTTGTTTTTTCACAGAAAAAAGGGTCATTTTAAGTGTTGATTTGAGTTGCTCTGAGGGTGGCCCTCCATCTGTTGTGTGCTCTGGCACACCTCGCCCCAGGTGGAGAGTGACATCTCTTTGTGACCCATATAATTGGCTCTTTACCACCTTGATCATATCTCTTGAGAAAAAGAGAGAAAGAGAGAGGGAGGATGAGAGAGGGGGGTCTCGGGGAGAGCAAGACAACAAACATCTGTTGTGGTCCTCTGTTTCTGATGCAAAATCACATGTACCTAAAAGAGCAAGCTAGGAAGGCGAGGCTATCATACACAACACTGAGTTCATGGAAGATAGGGAATGTTCAGGAATATTTATCTTCTTGGAATATTCAGATTTCTGGGGGTGTTAATGCAAGAGATACATACGTTACTATGGGAACACTTTAGAATAGATAACACAATAACAAAAGCTAACTATTACACTAACTATGACTTTTTCTCTCAATATATTCTTAACTTTCTTTTTAATAGTTAATAAGGTAGTTGTTAAATTTGGGTAGGATTAGGGGTCATGTAAAATTAGTCATTAATATGTTCTTAATTAGCACTTATAAATTAATTTTTTTTGAAGTAATATGCATGCTAATAAGCAACTAATAGGTGTAACCGTAAATTAAAGTGTTATCGTTACTACTTTTAGCATTTGACCAGTAGGTGGCAGTCATAAAATTAATTCTGTGTATGTCAATACAATACGCTCCTCAAAATTGTAAATGCCTTACAGTATCAAAACGCTTTAAATAACTTTTGCCAGACATGGTTTCAATGTGATCTGCACCAAATTTGGGGATTAAACTAACAAATCCTTTGGAGGTGTTTTACAAAATTCAAAATAGCGAGTAATGTATTCAGGCCGAAATTGTAACCCCAAGTCAACCAACTTTAATTTATATGCAATGCAATGTGAAACTGTAGGTGGTGCTAAAGGGCACAAGACACTGGCACCAACACTGCACTAGGGGTATTAAAAGTACCTAATCCTAGTCGCATTGCCAAATATCACACCTTTTATGTATACGGTTGCAACAGACTCCCAACCAGGAGAATAATAACCTTCTCTGCTTAGGCTTGGCCTCCTAATACATGCAAAAAAACAAGAAAAACTTGGTAAAACAGGAAATAGCTATATTTGGAAAAAGAAACCAATTGGAAAGACATTGTATCTAAAAACAGTCCAGGAGGATTATCAATACTACTGACCTCATGGCTGAATTCTTTGTCAGGTTTTAAGTGCACAGAGATCCACTCTCAGCTCCCGCAGGGCTCGGCTCAGGACAGGGCTCTAATTAACAGCGGTGCTGCTTCGCACAGGAAAAAGTGGGGGTGCACAAGAGGTCCTTTACAGTCCCTCGAGCTGAACCCGATTTCACACATTAATGAGGATTGTGACTGATTCAGGCTGCAGCAGTAATTGGTGCCCAATGGGAAGTTGTGCATCCAGGTGCTTCTGCTTTGGAGCCACTGTCGTGTGCTGCACAGTCAGCATGCATGCTAGCAATAAAGCCACAATACAATAACATGCTTGTTTCATGGGCTGACCTTAGATGCCAGTACCATTGATAACACGACAGGAATGTGCCAAGCATCACTTATTCAGAGGGTTGGTTGGTTAGTAACAACATATATTGTATTATGTATTGTGAAGTACTGAATCTGAGTGAAATGAATTATTAAAAAAAAAAAGAGTTTTTGTTCAAGAAAGAGGTCAGGTTTTTAGCAGACTAAATCAGTTTAGAATAAGATAATTTAGATTTGTTTGAAAACTCATATTTTTAAGATTAAATTTTTGGCCACTTTGAGGAAGCCCGAATAAATCACGTCACCTGATCCCTAAAATATGCATTTATTGCATTTCTTAGGGAGAATTGGTGTATCTACATAGAATGCATTTTTGCATTCAAAAACAGTAGAACACATGCATCTACAGTTTATCCTGGTCTTATGCCATTTAAACTGTAGCTAATAGCCAGAGCATGTTGTAGCACACATTACTATCATTGTAATTTTTGCAATAGTACATTTTTAACACTTAGCAGTTTGTTTTACAAAAAAATTGTCTTCTACAACTATACAGACTGGTTCTTGCGGCTCAAAGAAAGAGGCATATGTCCGTTTGGTCTGAATCTGAGCGCGTTTGCAACTGCAGTCTGTTCTAAAAAGCTCAGTGTGAAACCCAAACAAATCCTGGTCCAAACAAGTCCTCCTGCCAAAGATGGTGGGTATGGTGTTCTGATTCAGAGTATGGAGTGTTGTACAGCGACAGCTTGAGGTGTGTGTCTTCTACTTCCCAAACCCAAGCTTGTATAACAAGCATGACCGGGAATGAGAGCCTCATGCATAAAGCAGATTGCTCGGCGTACCACAAGAGCCAAAGACGAAGTCTAATTTCCTTCTCAGAGGTACAAAAACATCTTTATTTTAGGAAATGCAGCAAAAATTGTAGATTTTATTTTATTTTTTAAACTGCTGATTTCCGAAGGCAGTGGTGGGTATGATTAAATGTTATGATTAAATTAATAGCGGTAATACACCAGCTTAAGTGTGATTTCTACCTCAGAGGCAGAAAACATTTACAGCTAGACATATTATATTAGTACTATTGTACGCTGCTGCTTGCAACCTAATTTTAAAGACAATGGAAGGATAGAGAATAACAGTCGGAGTGCTCTTGGTATAGCAAAATCTCCATGTATGGAGAAGCGTAGAAGAAAAGGGCCGCAAAGAAAGCTAGATAACACCCCCCATGCGAGTCACACCTCTGAGAGTACACCAAAGGCTCTCTGAAAATAATCATACAATAAGACCGGGACCCTACAGGGCTTCGTCAACCTCTCTCTCTGCTTTTATCTGTCTTTCTCCCTTTCTGACTTTGCCCAAAGTCTTCAAAGTGAATAGGGGAGAACAACTGCAATGAACAGAACCACATTCCCTCTGAATTTCAGAGAGGCTGCTTTCACACACCTGGCCGTGTGTTGAAAATGTGTGCATGCATGTGGGTGCAGCGTATGCATACTGCATCGGTTATCACTCTGTGTGAGCCGCAGAAGAGCACGGTGACTTTAATGATTAACGACGCTTCTCCGTTGGGCCCCTACACACCGCCCAAACCTCTGTCATGCTACCAAAAATAGACAAAGTGCAGCGCCACTTTTAATGACAACCTCTTCTGATCGATGCTCCTCTCATGCATGGAAGCAACACAAAGACAAGTCTTTCAAACAGACAGCCTCACCACATGGTGAGGAGGTTTTCGAAGGGCCTGCATTTGAAGATTTGGACAGGCCTTTTTCCTCCCACTGTGCATGAAAACGGTGATGGGCAGGCACGCGGTTGCAGAGTGAGCAGTGCCTATGGCAGACCTAGGGCTGGATGGAGAGAGTGTGAAGGAGCAGGAGCTGTCATGTTTCTTTTATGGCGCTGTGCTTGTGTTTTTCTCTGAAGTATTTCTGAGGAGGCATTGAAAGTTTGAAAGTCCTCTTGCACTCGGAAATGGATTGAAGTGAACGATTCATAGTAAGATATAATAGGTTTGAGAAAGCATGGTACAAAAGCAGCATAGAGGAATGGATTTCCCAGCAACTCAACCCAAGAAGATCTAGTAGAAGATCTTTTACTTGCTTTTCTCAGGCCATGCACTGTAAGTCAATAATTGATCGGCAAGTTCCATTTGAGTTGGAACCGATGAGCCAATCTTTGTTGCAGTGGTTGACTGACAACAAATTGATCAGAACGCATCACAATTACACCTTGCGCCTTAAATTGACAAAGGCCAGTTGGGAGTTTGAACTGGTCTTATTATAGAAATACAGAGATTTAGACCAAAGATGTTAATTTCAGGTTGTCCTGGGGAAAACAATGGCTTACAGGGAAGCAGCAATGTTAAAATACTGTTTCTAAATTTACCTACAAGATGAAAATAATATTAAGTGTTATCAAAATTTAGAGGCAAAATCACTTATTGCCCTTTTCTGTTCATCTTTATTTAAATAGCAAAAAAAAAATCTGTCAAATCAAATCAACAAAATGTTATTAATCAATCAATCAATCAAATCACTTTTATTTATATATCGCTTTTAACAATATAGATTGTAGCAAAGCACAGATCATTATCAAGTAGGAGAACAGAGTGATGGTAATGCATAATGACGAGATTAAACTGTTTATTTATCAAATGCAGAGACGGTCTCTGTAACCAAAACTATTATAATCACTAGAAATCAGGTGTCCCCAACTAAGCAAGCCAGAGGTGACAGCGGCAAGGAACAAAAACCCCATCCATCCATGTTAGAAAATTCACATTTCCTTTAACATTTTGTTTTACTGAGTTTAGTTTTATTGTAAGCATGTCACTAAAACATTTAAAAAAGAAAGAAAAACAAAAAAAAAGTACTGAATTTTGGAATATCCCTGTTACTGTATGCGGCAGCAGTGTTGGGGAAAGTTACCTTTAAAACTAATGCATTGCAATATTGCGTTACTCTCTAAAAAAAAGTAACTAATTACGTTACTTAGTTACTTTTTGTGGAAAGTAATGCATTACGTTACTTTTGCGTTACTTTTTAAATTTGGGCAGAGCTTGAGTGTTTGTTTTTTAAATAAGACGTTCTATTTATAGCAAATGTAAAAGCACACCAAAAAGTCTCAAGACGTTGGTTAATAAAATGAGATCAGATGCATTTGTGTAATTTAATTATTGCAGGTTTATTTGAATTCATTTTGATGAATACTACATCTGTTTTTTGAGAGTGACATGAGTTAATACACATTCACATTTGGTCTAGAACTACACTGTATTCACACACTGCGCACAATGCCTCTGTATTTCTGATTTCTCCCAACAGGTCAAGAGTCAGGAGACTTGTCAGTCAATAAATAAGAATACAAGGTAACTGGCGTTACTGTTTTGAAAAATGTTACTCTAAAAAGTAATGCTTTACTTTACTGGTTACTTGGAAACAGTAATATTATTACGTAACTTGCATTATTTGTAATGCGTTACCCCCAACACTGTGCAGAAGAGGTAAGACATGTTGTAAGAGGTAGAGAGTACACGTCTCATGGAGAGCCCAAATCTTCAAAGAACTACAAAATTATCATACTTCAAATGACCACCTGTTCTTTCTGCTCATGGGGACCATCAACTGGCTGGCTTTCCTCGCATTAGTGACACCAGACATGTAGGTCAGTCTTACAGTGCATGTCAGATCAAATTAAACAAACAATTAAAGCTTCTTCAGACATCACAATTCCTGAAAGTCAGCTATAAGAGAGTGGGAAACAAATCCAAAGAAAAGAACGAGAACAAGTCAGTGTTCTCTAGTGATTTTTCCATTTTTCAAGACTACCTGCAGCTCTTGGAATAGCTTATTTTACTGGGGCTGTTGCTTTCAAGCTATTTTGTATGGATGTAAGGTATTTAACTATGACATATTAAGTCAGCACAATGAAGTGGAATTAAACTCCTGTCTATCAGCACACCATCAATGAGGCCAAGTAATGAAGACGGATAAAAGAAGCATGATCCTAGACTATTAACACCGAACATCTACCATCTCTGAACAAACGTAGACTGTTTGATGTAAGAATTATCAATAAGCCAAAAGATGAAGCTATCTGGATGTGGGTCACGTAACCAGGGAAAGTGTCTTAAAGGGAATACTGTTTTACACATACGTGACATGTTTTCACATTTATAATTGATTAGCCTCTTACAGAAATAAGAGCGGTAATTATACACAGTATAATAATAGAACTGGCCTATAATAGGCAGTTTCAGGATGATACAAAATCCTTAAAGGAATGTTCCCGTTACAAATAAAAGAAATGGAAGCCAGATTGAGTCTGCACAAAACAAATGATTAATAAATAAATGTTTTAGAGATGTTTTAGAAAATTAATCAGACATGGAATTTATTATTATTATTGTAATTCATTTGAATGTTTAAAGAATATTCTATTTTAAAAAAAGATTGTCTGTCTAATCAAACCCTAAAGTTTCTGTAGCTGATTATGAGTGGCAAAAAGAGACCAAATATGTCTAAAAATATCTCCATTTCCTTTCAGCGAAACTTTGCTCTAATAAAAAGCATTTGAAAACTGACAACCAACTGATGATGGCTTCTCCAAATTAAGTAAAATATATCTAACTAGTGCACAATACTCAATGTAAGACGCTTACCATATTGTATCAATTATAAAATAAAGTACAATGGGTTATGAAAAATGTTTATATTTGCAGCTTTTTCATGACTGTTGGATGACTCTAGATGAAAGCAAGCCAAGCTAAGGATTAGAACACCTGGCTTAAAGGTGTAAGAGACAGCAGTAATGACCCTGATCTTAACCTACTGGCTTGCTTGGTCAAGGGGAACCGTGTGTGGACAGAAGGCCGGTGGAAAGTCACAATTAGATCAGGAAGCGGTCCTCTTCCTCCACCCCCTGCAATTCGGATCAGCAGCGGAACCAGAACTGAGAGGCTCCCTCCATCCATCATAATCACTGCCACTGCTCACAAAACAACAAGACTGCAGCCTCAGCTCCACATAATATACACATCTACTGTTCAAACATCTACGCAAATACTACCTGCAGATAGATAAGCATGTAAATACTCTAAATACAAACTGTTTCAAAATGACTTCAGCTACAAAAAACATTTGACAAAACTGAAGTCCCATTTCACCACACTAAACTCAGGAAATGCAAAAAAAAAAAAAAAAAGTACACATATTCCACGTGGGCCTAAAAAATTGGAATGCACACACAAAATCAGCTGGCCTTCCCATAACGTTATGCAAATTTGTGTCCCAAGTAGAAACACTGGAAGGCTGGCTAACAGTTTGTGAGACTCTCTTGGCACAAGCATACACAGAAGCATACTTATTATTCAGAGTTGAGTGAGTTATATTGATTCAAGGTCTTGAGTCCAAATAGAGAGACAGAAAGTGTGCAACTATGAGAGTGTGTGGGCACTGAAGTTAATAAAACTAGTCAGACTTGCAATCAGTCCATTTTCTTTCCTTTAACAGCAGTCATATCGCTAAAATTGCTAGCTACATGGATTTCTAGCAGAAAAAGTGCCAGTCATTATGAAGCTATAACAGTACTGTGGGAAAATTAATTGTTGCGCAGGTGGTGAAGGCACCCTGCTATCAATGACAAGAGCAGCTATTTTAATTATTTCAGAGATTTTTGTCAGCTGCTATTCGCAATAATTTACCCGCTGAAGTATTTTGAGGCTAAATCAGCCTGAAAACTGAGAACAGGCCCACTTGCAGCTCTAAGAGGTAAGGTAGTCCTTAGATCTCAATAGTCACATAAATTTTTTCATGAATTGCTCAGACAAAAAGATCCGCAGTCAATAGGTTGTTTGCAAACACGTGGTTTTGAGGACGCGCAAAATGCAGCTGGAGGGCAGGAAGTGATTTTTCTTCGTAGGAATCAGTAGCAGAAACTCTGAATTCCTGTGTTTTGCATTGCTTATAGATGTTTAAATCGGTCAAACCAAGAAAACACAAGGAGCTTTTATTGTGTAGGAAAATATGTTGCTCATGAGGAGTGAAAAATCAAGAAATTCAATGAAAAACGCAGAAAAAAAGTGGCTTGTAAGCAGGCGTCTGTGGTTGGGAGGAGGCGAGTCATATAATACTGGTGTGTGCAAAATGTTGATATAAGATATAATAATAATACGTTAAAATATTAATAAAGAAATATATTACGATACAGGGTAACACAGTCATAATTCTTCACTGATTATAAAGGAACGTGCAAGATTGCGATCGGGTTACAGCTTTTTAGTGATTACATGGAAGCACTATTTGCTCGCTTTCTATACTATAATCAATTCAGGACTTAAATTAAATTGTTTTATGTGCTGTTAACAGGATCCATGGCCACAAACCCTGTATGCAGCCAAGATTCAGGAGTAACATATCCAGCCACATACCCCATATAAATACAGCTTTCTCTTTCGAAATACCTTGTTTGCAGGGTAATTTTAGCCTGTATCCAGAGCCTCAATAGTTAATACTTTCTTATTTACATTGTGTCAATGTGCGGCAATTAGCATTTAGTGTATTCTGACTGTCTCATGCTGAATACTTAAAGGAACCCTATGTAAGAAATGGCCAAAACTGGTACTGCAAACACTTTCAAAATACTGTTGAGCGGAGGTTGACTAGAGGTTGCCAGATAAGCTGCAGGATCATTGGCGTCTGTTTTTTTTAAGTTTTTCTCCACTTTTATCCGTCTCCTTCGTTCAAACGCTTCTCAAATGCAAACCCTTGTCTTATTTCGCACTTTGTCACGCCACATTTTGGATTCATAGCGAGGTCTTTTAGGTTTCATACTCAAAATGTTAGACCTTTTTTACTAGCTGCTGCAGCCGCGTCACTTAATGCAGACCTGGATGCCGAAACACTCATGACTTCGTGATTGGGAGATAGATGGAGGGTGGCGCTTCAGGCTAAAACAAAACATGACAACATAAACATCAGTTGAGGGTTGCAACTGGGCTTTTTAAATGAGAATATCCAGGCTGTACTACTGCTGTCAGCGATACGAGTACTTGAAATTAACATGTTTTCTTAATGCCTGTTGAACATAACAGAGGCATTTTATGATTATTACAATATATTTCATACATATGGTTTCATTAAGAGTTGGCAGCACTGGATTATCTGTCTGTATTAATATCATAATATATTATCACATATTATATAAATCATTTTTTACAGATAACTATTATCTGATTCGGCTCCTCCTGGCCTCAGACGCCAGTCACTTTGTCCTGTGTTTTTCAGTCAATTTCTTGATTTTTCACTCCTTAACAACATATTTTCCTACACACTAACAGCTCCTTGTGTTTTCTCAATTTGACCGATTTGAACATTCATAAATAATGCAAAACACAGGACTTTTGCATTTCTGCTACTGATTCCTATGAAAAATCTCTTCCTGCCCTCCAGCTGCATTTCGCCACCACAGCAATGACGACATGTGCAAATAACCCATTGTGTAGTGATGTATGAAGCACAGCTTACATAAACATACAAAATCATGATTTCAGTTTTTATAATATCTAGTCATGCCTTACAATTGCATTTAGAAGATTACAGCTTATATTTGTAAGAATATAAACAATCCTATTTACTATATAGTACATATTGTTTGCCTACTTCTATTTCCAACTTCATATATAAAGCTGTGTAATATAGTTTACTAGTTAACTATTTTGCTACATTGCTAATAGTGTATTACTAGCCAAAGCTCTAGAGACTATTAATACTATTACTATTATAATAGAGACTATTATACTAATAAACATGTAGCCCTGGTAATGCTAGCAGCTATGCTAGTCAGGGATGAAACAATATACCTACCACAAACTGAAAAATTGACTATTAATGCTTATATTTTTCTCCTGTCTGGAACTTACACTGATCACAATTACCAAAGAAGTATTTTAAGAATTCAGAGAAACACACCCCGATGAATTCGTAGTAATAGAGTCTAATGATGTCTTTCATGCTTCATATAACCTCTGTTATATTTCACCTTGTATTCATTACCCTTTCCATATGTCAATGATGTAACAGACAGTGCACTCGAATGCCAGCTGGGAACAAAAATTATGCAGCGTAGTCAAAATTCAAAGAAAGACTCAATACTCCCCTCAGACCAACATTCGATGTACACTTCAAACAATTCTCAGAAACATCATAAAATCAACACAAGAGGCCGCAGCTTAAACATTGACCCATACTGGCTTCTCTGCATGTAATTCAGCAACGCAGCGGCAGTCTACTGTATTTCTGATGACAAATAGCAGGGGTTTACAACCTTTACATAACACAGAGACCACCAAACCAGTCACACAGCCAATTCAAGGACAAGTAATAATAATAAAAAAAGCTGTTATACCAAGTTTGTACAAACTTTTACCAAGGACCTCTTAAGGACCTTAAAGCATATAAAGTATGAAAATCATTTAAAATACAACTTTGCATTGTGTGAAATAAAGACGCAATTTTGAGATATAAAGTTTTCACAAGTTCAAAACGCCAGAAAACTTAATAAGACTGTATCTTCTCCACAGACCCCCTAAAGTACCTTGTTGAAAACTCTGGACAAATAGAAAGGCCATAAACTAAAACCACAGAGAACTACAGAGCTTATGAGCTGTCAGACTTTACAATCAACTTCAGCGTAAATGCCTCTGAATATGTCAGTGCTTTTCTAATAATTCCTGCAATTTAGTCAAGTTAAATTTGACATTCATCAAATATGTGTACACTAGAGATCTAAAAATATTCAACATCCGTTGTTTATGTGGAACAGGGGCCTCCATAAAAGCACAATGCACAAGGCGCTTTAAGGAGAGAGAGAGAGAGAGAGAGAGAGAGAGAGAGAGAGAGAGAGAGAGAGAGAGAGAGAGAGAGAGAGAGAGAGAGA
>JAUMHI010000064.1:9661410-9691025 GCA_032359435.1 Enteromius unitaeniatus
CGCACGGCTTTCTGTCTCTGTGTCCAGATATATTATCTGCAGACGGTCTGGAAATATTGGCTGCAGCAATTAGACAGGAGAGTGTGTGAGAGAGAGAGTGTGAGAGAGAGTGTGAGAGAGAGAGAGAGAGAGAGAGAGAGAGAGAGAGAGAGAGAGAGAGAGAGAGAGAGAGAGAGACTTAATGGATGTAATCAAAGAGTGATTATATCAACATTAACTCAAGCACAATAGATAATGCAGCATGGCTATCTGGCTTCTTCTGCCTGCAAGCTGATGTTTCAGTCTACAGGAAACTAGATCAACATCACACACATGCAATCACACCAATTAGCCTTTATTAAGCAACAACACTAACATAAAAAAGAAGATATGCTGTAACAACATGTGGATTTTAAACGCTTTAGTCAACATAATCTCAAGACTGTGACACACGGAGGAGCGAGAAGTTCCATGTTTATGTGGGCTTTGAGTTTAGGGATTGTTTCTGATCCAAGAAATACCTAGGCCTGAAGACAGTTCAATAATTAGTTCAGTTAAGCCTTCAGATAACACGCCTGTAATTAAATCATTTGCACACCAAGGGATGGTGAGAGTTCACAGAAACAAATTTTGTCTGTTGTGGGTTCATCCCCTATCCAAAAAGCGAAACTGCAGTTCAACATATGCAGATTTTGGTAGATAACGGACCACCCGCAGATCTCAGATTTAAAGGCCCTGCAGAATCAATGACGAGTGTCTTTTACAAAATTGTACAAATTCAAGAGGATTTGCAACAGGTTAAAAAATATGTTTAAATAAGAGGCAGAGGTATGAACAGTGTTGGGAGTAACGCGTTACAAAAGTAATAGTATATTACAGTAATAAATTACTTTTTGCTGTAACACAGTAGTGTAAGGCATTACTAATCAAGTTTCAGTAATATGTTACTCGGTACATTTTCAGTAACGCTTGCGTTACAACACACTCTTAGCCGAAATTTTAATTGTTTAAAAAACAAAAAAAATCAATTTAACTTTTTCAAATCATCACAACTTGCCTAAAATAAAATAAAACATGTCAAGCATATAACTCTGTTTAAACGTTAAACCTGCGCTGTAATAACATGTGCGATGGTATGATGGTATATTTACTTTGTGAGGAGAATCTAAAGCAGGCTCTTGCAGCACGCGAAGGAACCAGTGCAACCACTTGCATTTTTTCCAGTGGAAACAAAAAGGCAGACGGCGGCATTTTCTGATAGACTAAAGGTAAGAGTAATACTTCATTCAGAACTGTAAAGGGTCTACTTCTATTTGTGTGTCCACGCAAAAAAAAAAAAAAATTCACAAAAACCCAAACTCAGCGAAAAAAAACAACATTTAAAAAGCTTTAAATGACCAAAATAAAACGAAATAAAATAGAAATAAACGAAATAAAATAGAAATAAAACAAAACCTCTTTCATTATAATTTTAATCCATAAAAATGATTTAAGGTGAAAACACTAAATAATTTAAATATCTTCCTACTATTTTCCTCTGACATATTCCTGGTAATTAGGCTACTTTTGCTGATGCTGTGACAAGCTTTAGTCTATTGCGTGCATTTGAATGCAGCTGCGCCGACGACATGCTCTCTGTAGTTATTTTGGTGAGAGTAACACAAGTAATACTGTAAAGTAATACAGGAGTCATGTAACGCATTACAATTTTGAATCAGTAATATTGTAATGTAAGGCATCACTTTTCAATAACAGTAACAAGTAATATATAATATATTACAGTTTGTAAGTAACTTGCACAACACTGGGTATGAAGATATGATGAAAGCCCTGAAAAATATTATAATATAAGTAATGAGTTGATTTTTGAATATGATTATAATTGGCAATTTAAAAAAAAGCAACTAATTACTGTAAAACTTTAATAAGAATTAAAATTAGAATAAAATTTACTTTTTTTTAAAAAAAGCATACTCTTTCAAAATATGAAAGAAGTGTGCAGAATCCTTGTGGGTCTAATTATCACATCCACCTTATTTTTAATATAATAACAGGTTCAGCCATTTACAACTTGAATGTGCAAGGCTTTCGGTGTCATTCTTTTCCAGTTATTTTTAGCTCTTCAAAAGAGCTTGTTATGCTGCTTAATAATGCAAACTTGATATTATTTTAATGTATCCTTATAATTATAAGCATACTAATTTGTAGCCCAAATAGTTTAATACACACATTATACCTCTGCTTTTTTAACTTAAGCTTATATAAGCTAATTAAGTCTCACATTCATAGAAAAATAACTAGCTTACAAAATTAGGTACATTACATAGTAGTTAAGAGACCTATATGTTTTTTTTATGATTTTGAATAATTTACAATGACTGTGCAGGATGCTACATATCCCCTATTCCAGAGCGGCCTAATTAGGAACAAAAAAATCTCCCAATATACACCTAAAAATACTGTCAACATCTTTGCAGAGAAGAACTCTCCATGCTTGAAATTGGCTGGTGTCAGTGATGTCAGCTTTGAGAAGAAGGCCATTTAATGTGCAGTCTTTGCAGGCACAGAAGAAGGCTGCATCTCTGTAACAGGCATATTGGCAGTATCCTCCTGTCTGGCACAGCCAATCAGCATGCTGACTCAAGGGAGGATAAAACTCAGTGTGGCTTTAGCTGAGTGGCACTAGAGCGAGCCAGGAAAAGCCCAGCTGAAGCATGGGCACACATACACGTCCTCTCATTCTCTTTTCCTCTTTTAGTCGCTTCCTTTTCGACATCAATAACACACTTTTTGACTCTCTATGTCGCTCAACTGGAAACATACACAGAACGTTTCTATATGCGACATGCGATAAGTCTATCAATGGTGTTGAACGCTTTTGAGCCTGATAACCTGTAACTTATATCAGGGCAGATTAAAAAAAAACAAAAAAAAACCAGCGGGGGCCAAAACGGAATAATGGAAATATATATGAACAGGCATAAGCTGTTCTCAACCTCTATATCCACCCACAACCTTAAAGCAACAACACAAAATAGCCTGAGCAAACGTGACAGATCTGACATGTATACAATTTTAAATCTGGTCACCCGGTAAGCAATAAATCTCTTTCATGCTACCCTTTCGTTTCTCTCCAAACCAGTCATAACAAGCATGAATTGTCAAATTGACAAATCAAGTTATTGTCAAACACTTGATTTGTATATCTGTCACGAAACCTGATTCGCATATTGGGTAGACTCTGCTGTAAAATCTGCTTTTAAACAAAGTAAATATCAAGTATCTTACGTTTTAGACACAACATGTCTACTTACTTTGTCCATCTCTGTTCTGCCAACAAATAATCCAAACAATGCCACAAAATCTCCAAGCATCTGAACGAGTCAGTGTTACTTCAACGAATCGATTGAATGAAGGATGCAGTGACTCACTCATAAAGAATCATTCACTTATCTGTTTGATTCATTAATTATTATTGTGTATGTTTACATAGTAAATAAATAATCAGACGATTAAGACATTCAACATGATTAAGAGATTTTCGATTACCCTAATCCGGCTAAAGTCACCAAGCAGACATGTGGCGTATTCATATTTCAGTCATATTGCATGGGGATGTAATGTCATGTGCCATTAATTGATCTATGTACTATAACATGTAAAACATAAATATTAAAGGAAAATTCTAAAAGCGGCTTAAGTAAACAGAAATCATAATATGTTCTTATTTAGAAAAAGGTAAATCATTAAATTACAAAAATCAAAATAAATGTAATCAGTGGAGATAAACAAATCAGTTAGGTGATACAATGACTACATTTAAATGCATTTTCCATTATTCATTTTATTCATTATTTCGAATTGTGGTTCATTTTTTTTTACTGTCATTATTGGATGTGTTTACATGCGTACACCATCTATACTTATACAATTTTGCTTACTACAATATGAGCTAAATCGCATTATTTAGATTGAAGTATTGCATACAGCTTAATTGCAATAGTTCCAAAATGTCATTTTAATTATAAGGATGCATTTGAATCAATTATTTGAGCAAATTGTTTCAGTGGTTCACTCTTTTGTGAATCAATCAGTGTCTTTGAACAAATCAGTAGAGCGAATGATTCTGGCATAACATGCGTACAATTAGGAACTACTAAACATAATACTTTTACTATTTGCAATTGTTTTGTGGCAGAATAGTGAGAAAAAGTTTCCTAGAATGTATATTTGGAATTAGTCAACTTGTTTTATTTCTGAATGAAACAGTGGTTCAGTTAAATTAATGACTTGTTTACTCCTGACTGAATCAGGGTGTTGAATTAATTGGTATAGTGATTCAGTGAGTCAATTCTAATAGTTATTTGTTGCCATCTACTGGCTTAACCTCATATCTTGTAGAAAGAGTGCCTGAAATCCTTTTATACAGACAAAGAGAATCGATTCAGTTCCAAGTGCCATACTAAATCTCAGAATCAGACTCGTTGCATAGCCAGATTTGAAGATAACCCTCCATAAAAAAAACACAAAATGTTCAGATTCAACTGATATATTACAAGCTTTTCAAAGCACACACCAAGTCAGAACACAGTGTATAAGATTAAGCAGCACACATCTGGAGGTACTGCCTCCCCACCCAGTATCAGAAGGACAAAACCAAGGGGAGTCAGTGATTTCTATTTTATCACAAACACTTATCCTGATTGTAGGCAGTTCCAAGCACTTTAAAGTTGCTTTCTTTTTTGTAATTAGAGGATAATAATTGAAATATAAAATGAGCTCTCCAAATCAAATCAAGCTGAAAGTGAAACACTTTACTTGTGATCCAAAACGAGCCCATGGTTACCCAATCAAACAAAGTAGCTTGTAAAGCAGCTTAATTGATTTTAATGGAGCAGGCTGTAAATGAAACAGCCAACAGCTGGTCAGAAGGAAGCTTGGCTTACCTTGCCGGACATCCCTGGGTGCTAATGCGATGCCATTCTTTGAATGCAGCTGTGTGACACAACAGTCGTCAGGTGGGGATTGCAACACGCTCGCGCTGGGGTCTAAAGTGTGGTTGTGGGGTGCAGTGGGTAGTAGGGAGACCGGAGGGGCCGTGTTCGGACAAACGCATCCTGTCTGGGTGATACTGCAGCTCTCGGTTTCCCAGCCCGAGCCGATGTGCAAGCACTCCTCGAACCATCGGCACAGCACTCCACATGTAAACTGACTCGAATTCTCATTATTAATGAGCAAAACCTCTACGAGCCGGAAGTCCAGAGTTTCTGCTGACAAGGGGGCTTGGCCCTCGGACGCCCCATCACTGTTGTCGCCGTCTTTGTTGGGATTAGTGGTCAGGCACAACTGCACAAAGTTCTTATCGAACTGCAGGAAGGTGTGGGGTCCTGGGACCATGCAAAGCTCAACAGTTTCAGGTTCCGAGGGGAAGGTGGGCTGGTCTGGGGGGCCACAGGTCTGGTTCGAGAGGTAGTGGTCCAGGGGCAGAACCAGCGGGGAAAAAGCTAAACAGGCGCCGGCATGGCGATTGAAGCGGAAATACAGCGAGTACTTGGTTGGGTCAGGGTTCTCCACAGTCCAGGAGCATCCAGATGCCAGAGCCGACGGCCTGGGAAAGAGGTCCCTGAGCGAGAAGGAGCCGTATAAGACCCCAGCCACCAGAGAGGAGCAAGGGGCAGCCTGACCCAGCGGCTCCACGGCCCAGGCCAGTGCAAAAAGGGATGACAGCACAGACAGACAGAGATGAGCAGCAGTGTTCATCCTATGTCATTTGTCCTGCAGGGGAAGAAATAAAAAACATAGATGAGTGATCCAAACACCATTTCAGTGAGGTCAAACAACAACAGCAACAACTATACATTACATAAAGCAGCTGAAAAAATGCAAATAACCAAGATAGATAGATAAGATAGCAACAACAAGAATGTACAGCAGCTATTTAAACAAGGAACTGCTATGATGAGAGTACATAGTGGTAGATAATGCTTGCTATTCGTACAAAGTATATATACGTAGAATATCCTATCCGTGCTAAAATAAACAGATTGTTTTAACAGAAACAGCCTTTGCCATCATTATCTTTTCCTTGACTTGATATGTTTTTATTAGTGCTGTCAACCAATTAATTAATCACACATTTCTGAAATTAATCGTGATTAATACCACGTTAACATTTTTTAAATATACTTTCATATTTTAAAAGTTTCACATTAATTCTTAATTAATGTACAAACAACTAAGACAGTATATTTTAAAAAAAAATTGTTTGATGGCATCTTTTTTTGGACTTGAGGTCAGTATCAATGATGCATAAACTGATTTCTCTATAACAGTGGTTCCCAATCACTTTCCTGGAGGCCCAGGACAGTCATCACAGCAGCTGGTTTTTAGGCTATTGGGCTATTTTTTTAAGAAATACCGCTGCTTCTTTCAACCCACTTCGGGTCTACCAATTAGTCACAGCCCAAAATACCAGATTTATTATAATTCACTAAAGCAGAAAGAAATGATACCCATAAAAACTCTAAGCCATAATTTTAAACTGAAACAAATGGACAACATTCTTATTTAACATTATATAGTAAATAAATTAAAACTGGAAAAAAATAAATAAATAATAATAATATTAATAATGATGATTAACAAAAACAAAATGACTAAAACTTAAACCAAAATTTAATATGCAAAAATAAAAAATTCATAGTACCTCAATCATACTAAAACAACACTGCTATTTGATCATTTGATTTGCGTAAAACTCTGTTGGTAAAACAAAAGAGAATGGGCGTTCTGAAGTAGAGATTCCAAGAAGGGCAACACAACGTTATTTGAATATTAGATTCATTAACAGATTTACATCGCTAATCCCCTTTAATCTGTTTTGCGGAGACCCTGCAGAGTGTCAAAAACAAACAGCCAAAGAGAAAGAGTATGACAACAGAAAACCCGAGAACGGAAAAAGCAGAGCGAGATGGAGAGGAACGTTCATATCACATATCGGGCCATTTAAGCTCTCTGACAGCATTAATGAAGCGGAAAGTTTTCCTGTAAATCAGCCCCTTCGGTCTTGATTCCCGCCTGCCAGAGCTCCTCACGGCAGCCTTTTTCCACAGCTGCATTAGCGAGCCCGATTCAGCCTCTCCTGAGCCACCACTCACTTTTCATTCAGTCAGCCCGCCCCTCTGGCACCGGTCCCTTTGTCTTAATTACATGTGGTTAGTGGGTCACATTACTGGCATACAGTCAGCTGTGGTGGGACGTCCTTCATTTGGAGGGCCTTCAGGTTTCCATACACTCCCACCTGGATCAATAGGTGGAAATTTCTGACTATCCTCCTCCTTCTTGCCTCTTTGTCATTCTGTCTCACCCTTCCTCTCCTCCTTCCCACTTTCACTCAGAGCAGACTTGTAAATCATTTCAGGGCTGCATGTTCTCTCTGTGAAGGTCGCAATCCTATTCACAAAGACACAAAACGGACACGCATACTTTTTTTCCGATGTCTGAAATCCCTGACGGATGTGCAGAGAAGACTGATGACTCTTCTGTGGAGGGTTTAGCCCTTCAACTAATCTCCCCACACTCTCACGCACACATGCATCCTTTAGTTTCCCACTGTGACACATTTATAGGTCTTTGAGTTATTGATTAATGGTACGTGGCACATGACATGACACTTTTTTTTTTTAATTTGTTCTATCTTTTAATTATTTTAAAAATACATTAAAATGCAATTCAGAAATAAAATGACATCACTTCTGTGATAAGCATGTCTTTCATTTCTGAATTATAGTTAATTTAGGTAGTTTTATGGGGCATAAATTCAAGCATGAGGAAGGTTGATTGACAGAATCCTTGCTAAGATAAATATTTCAATGATTTAAGTGTGGAATTATATTTTTTATTTGGCCACGGTGCCAAAAAATATCAAGGTTATACCACATTCTTGATATTGCAATAAAGGGGAAAAAACACAAAGAAAAAACAGAGTTCATGACATTTACCCACCTTTACTAGAACTGCAATCTTGGTATAAAAATAAATAAATGGAATTATGTCTATATTTCTCTCTCTACAAACACACACACACACACTAGTAAACTAGTAAACCTTTTAAGTGAAACAAAAAAGTTAATCTAAGTTGGCAAAAATGCATTTTGATTTTAGGTTTTAGAACAAGAAAGGTTTGCATCCCCTTTAATTGTTGCCGAGTGTATATATATATATATATATATATATATATATATATTTAAAATGGAAACTGTGTTTGCAGCATTTCATGCTTATTTTTAGAACATCAAAAGCATATTCTGATGCATCCCAGCAGCCCATTAACTACGTGTATGAGGTGTGCTTGAATCAGTCACCAGCAACGCAGCGAGCTAAATGGAGCTAAGAATTGGCTCTGGAGAGGGGCCTTTAGACAAGGCAGATGAAAACACGAGAGTTTAAAGTGGATACATCTTTTATACCATGAGAGGTTCCTGACTCAAGCTTATTATGAGATGGCTGGAATAAAGGGTTATCATGAACAAAATGACACAAACAAATTATTCTACCAAGAAATAAATAATTACTGTAGATGAATTGGCACAGAGAAGCGAGTTGCACTCCATTTCACATGTGCTTATCACTTCTCTCGTCCTTACTGAGAAATGCTTATCTGATCATGCGTTTGCTTATTTACTTATTGATTTATTTTGTGGGATTATGGTGATGAACGGATTTTTTGTCACTGGCTATTTTAAACTGCAGGGTGCAGACAGGCCATATCTGAATGTTTGTATACATGTGACACTAATCGTGTGAACAAATCCTTTCAAATCTGGGGCCGGTTGCATAAAAGGTTAAGACTAGTATTAAAAGTTAGTCAGCTAAATTTTCTTTAAGACTGGTCAGTTTTTTTTTTTTTTTTTTTATTCAGTTACATAAAAATGTATATTAGTCTAAGGCAAATACAAAAGAAAACATGATTACTCTTGGTTAACTGCTCAGACTAGACAGGTCAGACTAGCTCTTAAGACACTGTCTTACTATGAAGGCTAAGTTTATGCAACTGGCCCCTGATTTGCTCTACTTTCATAAGTGGTCCTGGATTGAATACATTTCTGATTTGAGTCTAAATTGTCACACTAGAATTCATGCATGCAACAAAAATTGGAAAAAAAACAGATGGCAAGATAACACTTTTAATTGATATTGGAGGAGATGCTTCAGTTAGGCAAAGCCGAGAGGAACATATCACAACCGAGCTGTGTTAGCACATTAGTGCTGCAATTTCCAGGGCCGGTGTTAATGCCATAAAATGTGACAACAATTCTAGGGGCCCAAGGGCCCAGCAGTAGGATCTAACATAATTAAATGCATGTATATATTACATACATTGTGGTCACACTTTATATTCAGGTTAGAGGTCTGCGCGGGATCGTTTTTTAGTCCCGCTCCCACGAGGTTTTGTTCTGCACCCGACCACTCCCGCTGTATATTCAGTCTTTGTTCACGAGTTGCCCACTTAGAATAATTTTCTACCCGACCGACCGCTCCCGCTAAATTAAGATCTGATTTCCAAAATCTCACATTTAAACTGGGTACTACCAAATGAGAGCGATAACAGACAAAACTGTAGGTTGTGCATTGTATTTATTTTCAGTCGTCTTGCCAAGATGCTTTTAACATTATCTGTCATCATGGTTCTTCATGGTGTTGCAAAAATAAAATAAAAAAAAAATAAAAACAAATGTATTTACAACATTTTAGCCTATAATCACATTGCGCAAAGGGGATTTTTTTTATGACGCATGAAAAAGACTCTTATACATTAGACTTGCCTGATGTGGGATTCCTACCATTAAACTGACCGTTTTCTAATGCAAGCTGAACGTCCTTCAAGGAAAGCGTATCTTCACTTTGCTCATGTTGGTAAAGCCTGCTCTGATGCGCGCACAGACTGTGCAAATAAAATGCATGCGTCAAAACACTGGTCCATGCACTCAGCATGTGTAACATACCGTTGCTCTATAAGAATGAGGAAATCACAGATATGCTCTTCAGAGAAAAACAAAAACAAAAAACTTTGGGAATGCTATATTGTTAGACCGCCCGCTCCCGTTCAAATTACACCAGCGTTACCAACCACTTTCGCGTTTTATTCTGAAATTCATTCCTGCGCCCCAAGAAGTCTGGTCAGGTCCCGCGGCTGCAGACCTCTAAATCAGATTCTTCAGTTAATAGTTAGTAAATTAGTTCATGGATTGCGTAGGATTAAGGATGAATGCAGGGATATGTGGTTTATAAGTATTTATAAACAGCCAAAATATTAATAGTAGGTGTGCTAAACAACTAGTTAATAGAGAAAAATGGTCCCTGTGCTAATGTGTTAGATACAGGTCACTGAATGCGAGCAGTCAAAGCAAAATAACACTGAGACCTGTAATATCAACACAGTCACCAATTGTCATACAATAATGCACACTTTATTCCTGCTGTGTTTACCTCCTTCATACATTTCTATGCACATGGTTATTTATTTTTACAAATGAATACTTTGTAAATGAATACCAGCAAACAGCTGTCAGCAACGACAGAAGAGCAGCACAAAGAAATCAAACACTGAACCACCTCTGAGAAAAGAAGCTCGAAAGAAGGTGGGAAAGACACAGAAGGTCAGGCAAACACAGGGTAAGGAGCATGTCTGGAAATAACAGGTTCTGAGACGAAACTGAAACAGTAATGACAGACTGTGCAGACACAGGGATCTTTAGAGATACAGATTTTTATTAAGTATAGATTTTTTATAACGTTAATGCTCCTATCTCAGTTTAAAGAATGCAAGGTTTGGGTGGGACATATTTAAAGGCACGCCCTATTTAAATAGCCAACAGGCTTTTGTTATATCACAGTCATGAATCATTATTTGCTGTTTGGTTGTAAGGGGCAGGGCATTTTCATTCGAGATCTATTTTCATTTAGCAGAAATCTATAGAAGGTTGGTCCTGGAAAAGTGTTTATCTGCTAAATGCCTAATAAAAAACACTAAGTTTTATTAAGCCTTTAATATGCATAGAGTAAGTCTTTCATATGTTGATTAGCATGACAAGTTGTTCGGGTTGAGCTGCATTAAGTCAGCAAGGCACATACTTTTTTATACTTTGCTGTTTTGTCTCACTTTTGGGTTATTTGGCTTCCCGTATTGGCGTTTGTTTGATTCTGCCTGACATAGCAACAACCAATATATGTGTAGAGTTATAGCTTAGTCCAACCAATCACAGCTCATTCTAAGAAATCTGTTTGAAAAAGTTTAAAAATGCATTGATTTGCTGGAACAGAGTGAAATAACACCTTTGTTACCAACGTTTAATCTTTATCTCTCTTTGCTTATTCACATTTAGAAAAAAATATTAAATAAATAAAAGAGAAGAACATGAAACATGTCTTGCTGAAATATTTTTATTAGCTACTCATCATGTGACCCGTCCTCACCCGTACTTCAACACTGTCTTCAAAGCTAATCTTTACACAATAAAAAAGCTTTTGCAACTCAGTTTACTTTTACGCTCAATCAATCAATCAGCTTTATTTATATAGTGCTTTTAAGAATACAGATTGTGTCAAAGTACTGAACATTATCAAATATAATGACAAGATTAAACACTCAATTTTTAGTTAAAGGCATTTTATTATTGAATGCAGAAATGTCATTGAGCATTTAGATCAGCTCATTTGAAATAGGATCTTTGTAATCAAATCGACAATAATCACTAGAATTTAAGTGTCCCCAACTAAGTAAGCCAGAGGCAACAGCAGCAAATAATCAAAAACCCAATTGTGACAGAATGGAGAAAAAAAAACAAAAAAAAAAACATGGGAGAAACCAGGTTCAGTTGGGGGGCTAGTTCTCCTCTGGCCAGGTCAGGTAAGCCAGCTTGTTAAGTGAAGATCCGCAGGGTACAAAATCACACACTGACACATACAAACACACACCCTCATAAACAGTTTCATAACTGTAAAGGCTGAACCAGCCATGTGTCATTACAGTTGAGAGCAACATCTTGACATTTGTAAATCCATCTTCAGTGTACATGCTCAAGATCCATCTGAGCATTTGATTGATGGATACAAGGATTCCCAGCTAACTTTGGGTCATGTAGGATCAGAGGAGGACCAGGCCATTCAGGCAGTTTCAAAGGCCCTGTAGTGGGTCCTAAAACAAGCTAATGTAATGCTATAATGACCTTTCAGATGTAGGAAAGCAGACTGGATATTCAGTAAAAGCAAGGTTAGATTGAGGGCACATATGTTGCCTTTGGATGTGATGTCCAAAGGTCTAAGCAAGACTCCACGGGGCCAAATATGTACTTGGGTGTAATGGACTTAGCAGAGGTGAAGAGAAAATACCAGATGTTCTGGTGATTTTTTTTATTCCCATCAGGAAAAGGATGATATGTGTTGGAGAGTGCAGATCATTTTTCTTCAGCACCATTACTTGTTTGGCCTTATCATATGCCAACTGGTTAAAATGGTTCAGATTCTTCTTTAAATAACTGCATTGATCGGTTGTTCTGGATTTTTTCTATTGGTCTCAAAAGCCCTAAACTTGAAGAAGATTTCACATATAACATAATAAGCTATTGCTTCATCAATATACTGCAATTGAATACATAATTAACAGCCAACTATTCTGCATTCACTCTACAGGAAATCAATGGAAAGCACACAGGAAAACAGTATTATCACTTCTATTCTCAATGGCAGAGCTATTTTATGACTTGCACAATTGGCATAGGCCTAGTTGTTCATTGTATTTCATTTTCTTTCAGTTCATGTATTTTCAGGAAATCAAACCCATGACCTTGGTTTGAGCTTTTCTGTTAGAGCTACAAGAAAACATTTAAGCTATAACATAGAACTGGATGGATTTCAGATTTTCAGAAAGTCTTGAACTAATATGTTTAGTGTTTGCCATAAAAACATTAATATAGATTACTTGATTAACTACCATGTTTTGCGTACTGCTCCAATGAGGTACTGTCAGTTTCAGATTTAGCCAGTATTTAAATATAAATAATAATGTTAATAAATAAATAAATAAAATCAGTAGAATAAGCTATACAGTGCCAACCAGAGTTCATGTCAATTTTCATAAAAAACGGACTAAATGCCTTGCAAATAAATATTAAGTAAAAAAAAATCAACCTTTAAGTTCACAGTATGGTATTAGTACGTTCACATTATTAGCCAAAATTATAAACCGATATGAAACCACAATCCACAAAGTCATGTATAAGTCTTTCCCAGCACTTATTCCCTCAGTCAGAGTAATCATAGCTAATGCACTCTAAATGTGTCAAGGAGTTAGAGATTAAAGGTCAAAAACATAAGCTAGGGGTCCTGTCTTTATCTTAAGAACAGTTTTGGGTCAGTGTCGACCTGCTGGCCTAGTAAAACCCTGACCCATTTCTACAGCCCTAAGCGTAAAAGCCCTTGGCTTTGAGACACCATGCAGAAAAACTAAATGTTCTGCTTCACTAACCAGGACACCTAGTGAGAGACCTGACCCTCGTTTCTGTTTCTGATTCATCAGGTTCTATCTACAAACCTTGGGGATGGGATTACGAATGAGAGATACCAACTTTCTCTCAGGCCACGATGCCCCAAAACGCCAAAGTAATAGGTAGCTCTGGGTTTTCAGGGTTACAGCACTAAATAGATTTTTCTTTAGTATCCCATTGCATGACCAGTCAGTATCATTGCACTGCTGATGCAGTGACACGACAAAATGTGACGCAGACAGACAGATAGATAGATGTTTAAATAAACTTCAACACTACATAAAAAAAACGGTAATGCTGTTGTTTAATTATCTATTATCACTTCTAAAGAGCACTGAATACTTCAGGAAATCCTACACCCCCCATCGTGACTCTAGGATAAGCCCTTAGTGTCCTTAAATCCTAGATAGACCCCTGCTCTGCAGTACATGTACATGAGGTCTCTGTTGCAGACCCCATAGGAGAGAAGCTCAGCGGCTCCTCTCTCGTCAACAACAAGGTCATGCGGACCACATGCTGGAAGATTAAATTACATTTTTTGTGGAGTGGATGCAACGCCGTGGCTATTTTACCCAGACCCCCAAAGCCTTTTCGAAGAGTGTCCCGTGGTCAGGGGCTGGCTAACATCGAAACCTTTCTTTCATTGACATGCTTACACTCCCCATTAGACCTGCCCTGCTTTAGCCATTGATTTATTCATTCACACTGCAGGGGGCTAATAAGCAGCAAAAGCAGAAAGAACAGGGTTTAATTTTCGAGGGACAAAGAAGATATTGAGGCAATTACAACGGTGGGAAAGACAGGGTACGCATTAAGCCTCGAAGGTCACCAATTGTCGCCTAAATGACAGGAGAGAAAAAGATGACACTTCAGGGGAATTATCATGTAAATGTTACATCAACGGCAGAAAATTGCATGTGGGTGATGCATTATCTTGCTGCACTCTGTGACATCTTCCAATATGAATATCCACGGTGAGCTGAATTGATTGAGACTGACTGATAACCGATCGATGGCCTGCAAGCCAACAGGAAGTGAGATAAGTGCGGGGAGGTCAGCAATCGGCACGATAGGCTTCCTGTGATCTCTCTTATTGATGCCAGTAGATAAATGTTAACAGGGATATTAAATGAGATCTAAGATGTTAAAGTCATGAGAAACCCAATACATTTTTGATGTTATTGCAAATAATTTTGATTATTATTATGTTATTGATATATTTAGTGTACAAACCTTCCTACATTTGTATTTTGAGTGTGATACACTGGTTAAAAAGAGAAAAAAAGTTGATGAATTAGACCGATACCATTATTTATTTTTAATAATACCAAAAAAAAGATGTTTTAGATGGTTTAAATTAGTCTCTCAGCCTATCAAAGCTGGATATCAGCTGTTCTCCCGGTCGAAGTGCGTGTAATGCTCTCTTCCCACAAACCATCAATTCTCGATGGATAAAATCAAATCCTGTCCTACTTTTTCTCTTTGAATATCTTTTTCACTTGAAAATGTTATATTACAGAAATAAAACATTCACAATGACACCATTTTTCCACTCTGCATTCCTGCATACTTGAGAAAAATAAGACATGAAGCAAAAGTCTTTAATCTAAACAAACAAACTTTCCAGACAGCATTTACAGTAACGAGTAAGGAAACATAAATAAATAAATAAAATTAAATAAGTTAAAAAGGGAGCAAGAGGGGAAATGTAAAAAAATAGACATGAGAGAAGGAGTAACCATGGCAACATCATGGAGCGTTTTATTTCAGTTGGGTTTGAGGGCTGAGGGCTTTTGAGGGCTTTCTGCAGTTGTTTTTGTCCAACAGGCTTCTCCGGAGACCCTTAAAGAGCATTACTGAACACAGAACAAAATGTGCTACATAGAGCCACAGCTACCAGCTTCAATGAGAAACTACTCGCACATGACTTTGTAAAGTATTCATGTAACTGATAAAAACAAGTTTCAATTTTGTATGACAATGATCTGGGTAGTGCTGGGTTGTGGCATCTATAATCGATACAAGGGCGTTTATTTTGATGAGGAAAAAAAGGTATCTGAGATACATGTCAGTGTATGATTATATCACCACTGCCTTAAGATGAAATATCAAGTTAGGTCTTTTCTTCCTATTATGGCCTTGGCTGTGGGTGTCTCTATGTGATAAAAGGAACACTTCCTTGCCTATGGGGCATCGTGACAAATTCATAAGCTCTGAGAGGGACGTTTATTTAAGGTAGAGGAGAACAAACCAGTGACATGTTGTGTGTGATTTCTCTGTAAGACAGCGGGAGCTCAAACAGCAGTCACAGCAAGCTGACAGCCTCCCCTCGCCAACCCTCAACCCTTCTATAATTTATTGATGTTTGGTGCCCTGTTCGTGCAGCAGGACACTGGAAAGACTTTTCTTTTTCTGGAATGCCATGAAATAACATACAGACAATTATTACAACGAGACTAGGTCCGGGTTGAAAAAATTACTTTGAAATATTTTAAAACTGTTAATGCACTGAACCTACCCCCAGACCAGTACATCATCTTTTCCTTACATTATCATTTATATTATACAATAAGCAAAGTTACATAAGCAGGGAGAGCAGTACACGAGTGCTGATTTTGTTGCAAATATTGCAAGTTTGATTTTATACAGCAGTTTAGAAAATGAGAAACAGATGTTGAGTTATATTTTAAATAGAGTATTTTTTTTTTTTTTGCAAAGAGCACAGTACTTTAAAGCTACAGAAGAATTGTTGTATTTCCCCAAGCAATACAGGTCTTTAGTTTCTGAGTGAATCTGCATTTTGAACTAATCATGTGAACCAATGATTTAAAGGCACATTCATAAAGTTAATCATTTACTTAATTCCTGAATGAATCACTCATTCAAACCAATTGAATTTCTGAATGACTCAAAGACATTTACTGTAACCTGCTGGCAGATATATATATATATATATATATATACACACACAATTTATAAATTGAAATAAAACATGTTACCAATTACTTTCAATGTATAAACAAAAATTACAATGTTTCTCAAATGATCTTTTATGTTCAATTTCCATAGTTTATGTTGTAGCCTTAATGTTTATGTGTATTAGATTTTCACCTGATAAATCAAAAAAATATATTTATTTTCTAAAGCAACAATTTGTAATGTCCACTTGATACTTTTTTTATTGAACACAACCATAGCTTTAAACAATCTTTAGTGGGTATTTGGACCATCAAATTTATTTTAGCAACTAATTAGTTTAATTAATAAAAAAGAAAAAAAAAACATAATAAATTAGATTTAAAATTGTTATTGATTGGTAACCCTAATATATATATTTCTTTGATTTTCAACACAGTAATTTTGTGTTATTTTTATTTCAGTTTTAGTTTTTAATACTTATATTTATTTAGCTTTATTTTAATTAATGAAAATGATTTTAAATAGTTTCTGTTTCATGTAGTAACACTGCTTAATGGATGCAAACCAAAAGATAAAATAATTAATAACAAATTAATCATGCATAAGTGGAAAATAGCTTCAATGCTATAACGCTACAGCAGATTCAATAAAGCAAAAAAAAAAATTATAATATAAAATGGATAGTTCAGATTTATGAGTACATTTTGAAAAGAAGATCCACATTATTCATAATAATTCATATTCATAAAATAGAAGACAGACAGACATCTGTAGAAAATATGAATGCAGTAAGTTGTCGCTTGGCAACCATAAACATCTAAACTGCCCTTTGCATTTCGAATCTTAATAAACACCTCTTCCTCATCTCTCTTGACATGTCCCACTCTCTGTATTTTTGCATTACTTCATTTCTTTCTTCATCACTCTCACAAGTGAATAATGCAAAGCAGTCCTGCCTAGTGATAGCTTCACAAAACGTCTACCACAGCATAAGCGCTTCATACATTTCTAATGCCACATGGTATATACAATCACTATCCAGCCTTAATGCATACGCTACAACAGACCATAATCTGGGTAGGAGCATATGCTGGCACACACAAAAGCCTACATTTGAAGTTACACACTCAGACACATGCAGAAAGGATTTGGCACATCAATAATTCAAATGGATCCTGAAACAGGCCGTTTGAGCTCCTCTAATCTGCCGACTCTTGTCGTCTCCGCTCTCATCAGCCAGACTCTGCCATAATGCTGCCATTAACCAAGTGACACCTGCAAAGTCTGAGACTTATATCAAAAGCACTATTCAGATAGGATTACTTCTCCAAATCACGACAGTGTTCAAATTACTGCAGGATATTTCATGTGCTCATTTGAACAGAATTGTGATCTCTGTAGTTATTAACGAAATCGGAACGTCTGTTGTCACTTCGATGTACATGATGAAATGCATTGAAATAAAACTTATAGTTAGGGTGAGGATTATGTGAGACAATCCCATTACACACAGAAATAATCATGATAATAAAATAAACCATGACAAAAAAATCACCTTCTTAATTCAAATTAACTTATCTGCTTTAAATGTAAATAAATAGATAAAAACAGCTAAAAAATAATCGTAAATTAAATTTAAAAAAATTCTTAAGTTAAGTTAGTCCTCCCCAAATAAATAGCTAAGAAGCTGAATAATAAATTAAATTTAAAAAAATACAAATTCTTTTCAGAATTTTCAGAAAATACAAAATCTTCTCAGGTTTAAGTATTCCTATGCAAATAAATAGCTAAGAGCATCTAAATAAAAATAAAATTATACAAATTTATCTGGCCTTATCAAGGTAAACTTGTTCACAAGTGATTGGAAGTTGATAAGTCCTGGTATATTCTTTTCTATTTTATGTGCAAATGTGACGGAAACGCTTCATGAGACTCTTCATCCATCTGTCTCCATCTGCGGTAGGTCATACCTGTGCGTCTGACCCTACATGAACCTTGTGTCAGTGTCCATGTGCCAACCCCATGCCCCCAAACCTTTTTTCACACTGGCGAGGGCTGAAATGTCACCATCTGTTAGCTCCAAACGTGCACTGAGACAAAGTTCCCTCTTAGCAGAGGCCTAATGGAGCAGCTGGAGAGTGAAAAAAAGAGGTCTCCATCTCCCCTCAGCAAAGTGTGAATATTTATTAGTATGAGTCTCTCCTCCGCACCCATGTTCACTCACTGCGTTTGTTAGCAGCCCTGTTATACATCCCCTCTGCTGGTCTCTGCAGCAATGGGCTTCTCTTTAAACGCTCGGAGGTGGCCCGAACTTCAGCTCCAACACAAGCTCTCCAATGACCCAATTAATCTCAGCTACACACCGGGACTCATCAGATGCATTTTCCATGGCCAGCAACACATTCCTGCTACATTTATGGCATGCATACTACATCAAACGAACGTTCCCTGCATGACTGGAATAGAATTTTATGACACACAGCTTGCATACTTCAAAGAATTGATGTTTAGTATATAATTACATTTTAGCAGGCACATGCAGTCACTATAATCTGTGAATACCCAAGCCATCTGAGAGAATGAGTTCAGGCTGTAGAAAAATTTTAATTTACATTTTCTTGCGCTTTGAGGGGCAACATAGAGGGCAAATAATGCAATTCAGAATATATGCATGCAACTGTTTGTAATCTATTTATTTACCGAAATGACAGACATTTCCTGCAATTGTTTGCTGGTTATGAAGGGATTCAATGAGCTGATCCAGCTTTGGTGCATATACACTATTGCTACAAATAGTTGTTTGGTTTGTTGGAATTTCTGTGTTTTTTGTTTTTTTTAAGTACAAAAATCTGTCCCCAATTGATCATTCAAGATGACAAATGTGCTAGATTTCAATAACCAGAAATCACACTGGCTTGCATTCCAAACTTCAAATTTGCTGAATAATGGCTTATGAATTTAAAGCATGCGTTTATAGATCGTTCTGTCACGGCATGACCTCATAACTAAATTGTCCCTTCATCAGGAATTTGATCAATGGGTGATCTCATCAATCATAAGGCTTAATTGTGTTATGCCATTGTGTCCAACAAAGCCAGATGAAAAGTAATTGTACATTTGAGTATTGACAGATTTGAGTTTTCACAATTGAAACAAGATACCTTCTGAAGTTCATTGATGTTTATTTCACATTATAACTAATAAAAAGAAAGAGATGATCGGTTTATTTTAGGGATGCACGATAAGTAATGCGCATCTTGTCATTGAAGCCGTTTCTGTCATCAGCGGTAAATGCCATCATGTGCATGTTTTCACATTGAGCGGCATTTACTACACACAGTACACATGTAGTAGTAAAACCTCATGGCATTTACCGCTGATTACAGAACTGACTTTGCTTTACTGACAAAATGCGCATTACTTATCGGCCGATGATTACCGTGCATCCCTAGTTCATGTGGCACTTGGTGCTACAATGATCCTTCGCAACGAGCCACAAACTTGGAGTTATCGTTCCAATTTCTTACAAATTTTCAAATTTGAGAGCTGACACTTGCATACCTAAAGTAACCTGCTCTGTCTAGTCTGTTGTCACGCAGTCATTGTCCTCTTTGCTTCACGATGTATTTTGATTGTGAATGTTACATGGCGAGAGAGCGATATGGATTGTCAGACTTTGCAACAGCACATAAGAGAGGTGCGAAAGGTCAATAAAAAGACACAACACTTGGCAACATGCTTTAGCAAACTAATCAAAGTGAGAAATTTTCCTATGCATGAGTTCAGAAAAATCTTAGATTTTTTGATTTTAGAAAGGCACTGTCATCTATTAGTTACAACTGTCCTGCTTTTAAATCGGCATGTCCTTCGCTTTTAATAAATGAATACAGTACATTAGATAGCATGAGAGGTCACCACTTGTCACTACATTTTATTTGCGCTGAGTGAATTGCATCCTGCAAAACAATCTAGCAGACATTTTCCCTCGATATAAATTCCAAAAGGATTCTTTAGCATCAAATTGTGTCGAGTTCATGCAAGGTCTTGAAGAGACCCTATCAGGCTAGTCAAACATCATCAAGATGAAGCACCCTTACAGTACAGCTCTGACAATTTTTAATGCATCTGCAACTACTCATTGTGACAGGCCGGGTAAAAACATCTTCATTTCAGAATCTGCGTCTTCACCAGCTCCATCTCAGGCCATTGAGAGAAACAAAAAGAGGCTTGGCAATCACACGGGGCAGCATGCAGTGTGTCGACAGCTTTAGATTAAAGCGAAATCTATTTCGACGAGGGAGTGCCATGAACATATCCCCGCCGTGCATAAGGGCCACGCATCCAGGCTGAGAATTTAGGCTCTCTAAATGCTGCAATCTCATTTGCAAGCCAGAGCGGAGACTGCGTCAATCCTTTCACGGGCAAAAGCATCTAACAGGACACTGATCAAATGAGTGTGCATGAAGAGGATGTCACAAGGGATGTAATCTTTAAGAACAGGGTCGGAAAAAAAACACTAAATTGGAAAAAGGGCAGGCTAGGGCAAGTCAGAGCAGTTTTGCAACTCCAAATTTTGGAGCAGGATAAAACATCTACATTTCTTCAATGCAGGTCATTAATGAGGAAAAACAAGAACAAAATGAAAAAGAATGGTGGACCATGAGGGATTTTTTTGTGGAGGCTGATATGTAAATCGATATGAATAAAACCTTCTAAATTTTTTTCCCTTCTTTTTTAAAGAAATCAATGTGTTTTATTCAGCAAGAACGCAATAAACGGATCAACATTCTATCTTAAATAAATGCGGTTCTTTTGAAAATTTAATTTTCAACAACAAAAACAGTTAAGTGCCCTCTAGCGGGCATAAAAATAATGACAGCGTTGTGTTGCGTCTGTCATCATGAAATCACGTTTGACTGTAATTACCAATCAAAAATACAGTGTGTGGACTTTTTACACCAATCTCACAGTAATTAAAACATATTTTACTAGGTGTAATGCGTACAAATGACCACACCTTACCCCACCCCTAATCCTACCCATTATAAAAATTGTGCAAAATCCTAATTTACCGGGCATATACCTTTGAGCATATGCGTTCTCTGTGTTCGAACACCTGATCGCATGATCACATCTCTTCTTATAACGCATCACTAAAAGCGTACAAAACATTAATATGCAAATGTCCAGTATAGGGGTGCCATTGTAGCATACACTCTGATAGGTCTTATTTCAGGGATTTGTACAAATGACCTATACAGGCGTATTGGTTGGAGAACAGTACGTCTTTCTGATATAAAACATTTGAATGACATCTTTTATTACATGTTTATTTATCTTCATGTTAAACACATTTTAGAGGAGGTTCTAATGAACCGCTGTCATAAAAGTAATCAGTAAGTATAGCTGTACACCGCATTAGGATTGCAACTAGGAACAGATTTCAAATTGCGGATAGTGGTACTTTGATGGTATGTCAGATGTGCAAAACCTTCCAGATGGAGATGAGATGCATCAATTCTACACGTCTATGGAGGGATGCCGTGTGCTGCCTCGCAAGTGTCATTACATTGTGATTGGCATGACCGCAAAAATGGAAGCTTTCCAGGCAGAATCCAGGGAGAGAGAATGAGAGAGAGAGCTTCTTTCCTCAAAACTCAATCACCAAAACCACCCTCCAACTACCACTGTCAGTCAATGAGAGAGAAAAACAAAAAAAAACTCCAAGCCACAACACACCGAGAGAGATAGAGAGAGAGGTTGCTTACATTAGGACTAAATTAAAACTCCAAATTAGAGTAGCAAGTGGAGAAAGTGCTTCATTTGGCAAGATGGAATAAAGTGTATGCAAGAGAGAGAGAGAGGAAAAATAAAGATTAAAGGGGTCGAGGAGGAGTAGAAGAAATTAAATAAAACCCCTTAGAGGGGACTTCACTGCGATGTTATTGGTTTTTCCTCAGCTTTTTCTATTGTAACTGGACAAAAGAAAAAGCTAATGACACAGACTGTTACCCTTAGTTCACTCAGCCCACATCAAATACAATTACACGACAGAATTTCAATAGCAACCTTCAGAATTAACATGCATATACTCCATGCTCTTAAAATGTTAAAGCACACACAAACACATACATTTGTCTTGAAGTTTTAAGATAAATACTGCACATATATAATTAAGCTACTGACAAAGGTGGAACAATATGCATCAACTGTGTTGAATTCCAATGTAACTTCCTTTTGTTCTTGATGGATTCAAACCCGTAAGACATTTGTTCATCTTCAGAACTCAAATTAAGATAAAAGTTATGCTGATGTGTGATTTAATGTGTCAAATCTTAATTAACCAATGGCAACTTTTTTACCTTAAAGACTGAAGCTTTTATGTCAAACTCCCACTAACCAGTTTGGAATGGCTTTTGTGGAGGACAGTGACTGGATCTAAACCTACATATGACACACAGCTCATATATTCACCTTTTTAGGTTACCAAGTCCACACATAACAACATGCTACATATGTCCAGTGCAGAGCCGCTCTCTCACTCTGTATAACATGAGATTTAATTCACAAAACAGGGATTCACTGAAAATACGATTGCCCTGAAAATGTACAAAAGTGAATGTAACCATATTAATCATGCAAATCTGATGCTGTGTAAACGTTGCCTGTAAAAATAACAAGTTTATAAGGTTACTGTGCCTACATGCTGCATAAATGTGCTCTTCATTTCCTGATATCTAAAAAAGCGCATGCAGTTCATGACTCATTTCTACAGAATAATAAGCATTGCACTCATTAAATATTTGCTTTTTCTCTCTTGAAATTTGTTATAGATCATTAGATGTGACATTATGGTGCTTTGGAAGCCTGTTTGAAACCTTAGGAGGTGCCTTCATACACAAATCCCTATTTAGTTATTTACTGACTGGGCAGCGAAGCAGCAAAGCAGCTGCCTTGGGTTTCGGACACAGTGACACTATGAGTCAGAATGAAATTTCCCAGAATGCACTATATGCAGTAGCTGTCCTCTTCCCTGCCACGTGTCTTTGATCTGCTGTAGGAGTAATTATTTATATTGCTTTGTCGGTTCATTCATTTCTTCTTTAAACAGCCAGCACATTCCCCCTCTCTCTCTTTGTGTGCCAGTGTGCTGTGGTTCTGGGTGCTGCTGACGCTGCAGGTATGTGTTGTATATTTGATCTGCTGTAGGAGGGGGGAGATCAGATCAATGGCTGCTGCATCATCCAGACAACAGCTCAGCAGCATTCAAATGAGAAGACCCACAGAGATTGGAGAGGAAGATTGTGTACAGGCTCTCCTAAAAGTTTGCAAACTTTATGTACCTGTTCTGAAGAAGATATGTTGTCGATCTTACTAAATATTGTTGTAATTGAACTGGAACTACGTTTGCCGTGCAGATCCCTGAAAATAATTGCACAACTTAGAATGTTTGTCAGCCAATCAGATTTAAGCATTCAACGGCCCCGTAGTATAATCATTTATAACTGAGGTTTATGCAGTGAATTAGGACATCGCCTAGTCTGTGAAGGATAATGTACATGAAATGTAGGCTTTAAATTTAGCCGAACTTTGAATGCTCGTTTAGAAAAGTATTATATTATATTATATTAACTACTGCATACAACTGTACACCTGTCTGGTGAAGCTGGTTGTCCAAGGTAGTCTTTGTTTAGACTAGTTAAGATGCCTGGTGAAGTATTGTGAATAGTTTGAAGGTGAAAATGTGTAAACACCCAGTGTATGTGGGTATAACACGCATTCCTTACTGCTGTCAAGGGCTCGCCCGTCTCTGGCTTTCTTGATGGACCTACATGAATGTAGAGAGAGCAGATGGGGTGCCCTTTGCCCTTTCCATCTCTACTACACTGACATCCTGCAGGGCTTATCAAGAGCAAAGAGATGTTTCACTTCACAGGTCACTTCGCCAGGGCCGCAGGTCATCAGAGATGTCACGGTCAAGGTGGATATGCAAGACTTGTCAGAGTTCAAGTTTCACATCAAAAACATGCGCAGTGCTTGAGAGGCTGACCTTAAAGCAGAATAACTGATGTCAGATCGCTCAAGAGAGCCTTTTCAAAAGTAACCACTGCAAAAGCATCATGAAAATCTCACCCATAAATCATGACAAGAGATATCAAGTGAGAGCCGTGAGGCGGCTGCCATAAACAAAGATGATGCATAGAGCCTCAGGACAGTCTGGAGTTATCAGAGTAAATATAACATTAAACACACTGGAAAAGAATGCAGGCTATTTTGCATCATTCACTACCATATTTTGATGGCCTAGCAGTTAAATTGTATGCTCAATTCTGCCTTTTGTTGGTTATCCTCTTCCTAACAGCACATAGTAAAAAACAAAAGTTAAAAAAAATAAAAAATAAAATCCACCATTTGCTCACTTTTAATGCCAAACACCTGAGCTGGAAATGTCATAACTAATCACACTAATACTGTGAAAAAATATTATAATCCCCCCTCCCCCAAAGAAAGATTATTATTACAAAGAAAGAAACAAAAAGCATGATTTAATAAACATTAATAAAAAATGAATAAATAAAAAATGCATATATTTTCAAATTCACAGCATTAATATATAATGTTTAATATTTATATTCACTTTATACTAGGGTTGGGCGATGTCGACCAATTTGATGTTTGGTGAGAGAAGATCGAACACACGGAATTGCGCACGGATGACATATCAAGCGCGCGCGAGGGTTTGAAATGAGCTTGCAGGCCCCGTTTCTTTGCATGTACTTCTGTTTTCCACTCGTGGAAATGATTTACCACGCTCGCCACTTCCACTCGATTACTGACTTGATAAAAATATAATGTTATAGCGGTTTCAAATAGCTGCTGCGCAAAAATCATTAAATCGTTTTGTGATTTTTTCTGCTCTCCAATGTCTCTCCTTAGTCTCAGATGTTTCCTGAATGTGTTAAAGGCAAAGTCTGTCAAGACTCTTCTATCTTGTTCTGACAGCCTTACAATCCTTCTGCTGTCGCTTGTAGGCCTGGACACCATAGACTTTTGATGCTAATATTTTCTTTCCTTTTAAAATCTTTGCATGCTATTGTGGACTGACAGATGTTTGCTTACTGAGACTGACAGAAAAAAAGTGCCCCCCAATGTATTTTTGAGCAACCTTGGATGAATATGGATTAATGTAACCTTATTCTTTTATAAATAGTAGAAGGGGATGAAACATAACTCAGTCTTGTGTATGCAATGCAATCTGGTATAGCTCAGTCACAACAGATCAGCTGGAGCCCTTCTAAACTACAATTACTCCTCTGGTCTGACTCTCCTTCCAACCGTAAAGAGTCTTACAATCCAGACTCATGGATGTTGAAGCAGAAGAAAATAATTGTTAACTCTTGATTTATTCTTGACCCTTCATCTAATATTTAGGACAGTAAAGAGTGGAAGACATAACTCGTCAGGAAAGTGCAGAGTTGCGAATGAAACAACTGACTCTGCTTGGACCCATACTGAAACATCTCTGTGAACTCTCTATTATCAAAAAGCTTTGTTTGACATTCACAGCAGTTCATCACACCTTATTGGCTGACTTCCAGCTCAGGAGGTTACTGCAGCTCTGACTGCTCACAGTAAGATGAAAACAGCATGGTTTGACTAGAGAACATGCTCATCTTTCACGGGCTTCCTGTGCGCGTGACATCCATACCTCTTCTCGGTGTGTCACCACGAGGTTGAAAAACCTGAACGGCACCTCCACCAAGGCTGGTACTTCGGGCGTAATTAGATCTCTTTGGCAGGGTTACAGCACTTGCTGAATTGAGATATGAAAAAACATGACGACCTGCATCAAGTTAAGCCAATTTTGAATGGGTTTATCAAATTAGATCCCAGAAAATACTGAATAAAAGTCCCTGAACCTCAACACGAAATGAAGACACGTCAGATAAAGGTTGACACAAATGTAGTGCGCTTGAACATGTACAAAAATGCACGTTTTATTCCCTCATTTTAAATGTGTGTGCTCAAAACCTTTGCAAACCACAAATGCCTCAGTACAATTAAGAGTACAATTAAAATTACACCCACCAGAAAAGCTTGCTATGGCCCATTCAGTAGTTTTCGCATTTGTATGCTAATATCAGAATTTATCTTTTAAAATACTAGCAGCTCCCACATCTCTTATACAGTTTTGTGATTTAAAATGTGCAATTTGTGCTGTTTACATCAAGTTAAAGGAATATTCCAGGTTCAGTAAATGGTAAACTCAGTGGTAGACTCATTGTCTTTCAAAAAAGCAACATTCTTGCTTACAATGCAAGTAAATGGGGTCAATGCGCAAATGCTAAAATACTCAACAGTCAAGAATGACTGCAAAAAAGCATCACAGATAAAATAATACACAATAATCATAAAAATACATAATTTAAGTATTTTATAAAAGCAGAAGCTTTTAAATCTTCCAAAATTGTGCCCATTAACATTTATTGTTAACGCCTCATTGTTGCCTTAATTTTAAGAAAAGGAGAGACAAGTCGCAATCAACATTATGCCATAAATGTTGTCAATTAAGCTCAACTTGTATTGAATCTAGAATATTCCTTTAAGAGTGACAGTCAAATATGAATACACAGATAATAAGGCACAAATATGCTTAGAGTTGTATTTATAGTAGCTTTATTCATTTATTTTCGATTTCCAAAGGTCAAGTAAAGTCATAACCATTCAGAAAATATATTGAAACAGAACAGCATATATTTTCAAGGTTGCTTGCGAGCCAATAGCTACGGCGATCCATCAACTCAGAGACACGTGGAGAGATAGATGGAAAGAAAGAGAAAGGTGAAAGACAGATACTAAAAAGTAGGAGGAGAGCAGCTGGGCTGTGACAGGCATGCTGGTGACCTCTGGTTGAATTTACAGCTGCACTTCAATCCATAAGCGTGCAATGATGTAGACAAGAGATAAAGCAAGGAAGTCTTTGAGGGGTGATGTCCCACCATGTTGCAAGGATCGTATCGATGTGGCCCTGTCCCAGGCTCATTCACATGTACAAAGAGCTCTTCAGACATAACGCTCGCCATTGATGTCCGAGCCCCTTCACAGGTGGCCGATTAATCCTGCAAGCGCTGATAATTACATCTGCCCTATATTTCAGAACTCTGTTATGACAAGAGAGAGATTGGAGAACGAGGCTCTCAATATCACTCCTTCCCTCAGAACATGTTCGGGCAATGAAAACAGTGGCCTCTGTAGGAAACAAATAAGTGAAAAGAAATGGGCACCCATTTGCTGTGCCACCTGCAAGCATTTAAATTGGATATTACTGGAGGCGAGTGTATCGTGTAGCCTTGTACTGAGAATGACAGGCACAGGCTGGGTTTTAATATGGCGGGCCGGGCTTACTTTCCAATAATGGAGCCTTTGCCTGCGGCCCATTGGTAAAACGCGTGATCCCGAGATCTACAGAGAGAAGCGTCTCACCTGAGAAGTGACAAAAACAATGGGGAAGGACTTGTGCAACATCTGTGGCAGTTCTCTCTCTTTCAAAAGCCCCTGGGCATATAAACAATGGGATAATTAGCAGTGACATTAAGAACTTAATGCGCATTTGTTGAAATTAAATCAATTAGTTTAAATACGATAGTAATAGGTTAATTTCTTCCTGTGTGTGTGCAATTTTATGTCTTCGTAGCTCCCCTTACACCCTCCTGTGATGTTAGACAAAAGTGTGTAGTTCGCTAAACACAGGACTAAATTTAGCTACATTTTACAAAAACTAATTTGGAGCCCTTTTTAAATCTAAAAAGTTCTGAATTCACGACTAGTTCTGACACTCTGACACCCTCCTTAGGAGGGTGTCAGAGTGTCAGAACTAGTTGTAAGTAAGTAAAAAGACAAAAAGTGTGCGCATGCATTGTGATACTCTCTAAAATGGCGGAATACGTAACTCAGGGGAGAAGAATGGTTTAGTAAACTGTTATTTTTGTTTTCTTTGTGCAAAATTATTCTCATAGCGTCACAAAACTGTTGAGCCACTGATGTCACGTCCTGTTTTACCAATGTATTTCTGAATCCAGGAACATTTCAGATGTCTCTCTGAAAACATCAAACATATCTTAATTTGTGTTCCGAAGATAAACCAAGGTCTTACGGGTTTGGAACGACATGAGGATGAGTAATTAAATGACAGAATTTTCATTTTGGGGTGAAATCACCCACTTATATAACTTTTAGATTATTTTCTTCATTATTATCGGAAATTAATGCCTTTCTGGTTTGATATCTGATTTGTAAAAGTAGAAAAACAAGAAAATAACATCTTTTACCATCTGTGCCACTGGAGCAAGAAGATGGTCTTTTGAAAAGCTTTTGTAATGCTCAACTGTCTTTTATTCTAAACAGTCTTTTCTAACTTATTTTTGACAAACATTGTCACAGACACGAAGCTTTCATTTTATAAAGCTGAATGCACACTAAAAACTGGCAGGTGGGATTTATCACACAAACCAATATCATCCATGAATGAGGAAAAGGCAATGCGAGACATGTTATAATTGTATATGGAATCCAGTCATAATGATCATATCCATTCAACTCAATGAGCCACTAGAAAAGTCACAACACGCTTTGGGGTCTCTGTAGAAAGCCTATGGACCCAAGGGAAGCAAGCCTCCACTGTAAATTTTACCTAAGGGTGTCTATCGTTGTTTTTCAGTCAAGTCCACAAATATGTACTGGACTACAAGTTTTTTTTAATAGTGCTATATACATAAATCCAGCATGAAACTGCTCTCATGTGAATCAACCAAGATACATAAGGAGGCTTGTGCCAAACCTCCAACTGGAAAGCAAGCACACAAGTACGCACTGAGAGCACAGTAATTGATTAGGAGCTGAAGAGTCAAAGTACAGATACAGGCTGAGAAACCTGGACACACATAGAGAAAATGCTTTTAATTCAAAGCTAAACAGCTGAAAACAGCTCAGCTTCCACTCTCTGTGTTTAGCTATTGACCCTCGCGCTGAGGTGCTTACACACTCACTACCAGCAGCCTGAGAAACCAATAAATACAGTCTCGTTCTGAACCACAGATTGTATTGCTTGCAGGAATGATGGACAAATGCACAAAAAGCAGAGAGACAAAAGCAATGGGCATAGAAGCCATTATA
>JAUMHI010000064.1:9691125-9736661 GCA_032359435.1 Enteromius unitaeniatus
TTGTATTGCTTGCAGGAATGATGGACAAATGCACAAAAAGCAGAGAGACAAAAGCAATGGGCATAGAAGCCATTATAACTGGGAAACATGTCAGTCTTACGTATTAGGCTATAATCATTATATTTTAAAAGCTCAATTTTACTTTGCAGCAGAGCAACAAATAAATAAATAAAACATGAATGGCAGCTTTGAGAAAAAAGAAGAAGCCTGACAGCAGAACACATCGAACAAATGCAGAAGGATGGTGGCGATCCATTGTTGTTTGCAGCTCTAAAAACTAATGATTATTTCAATCATTTTGTAATAATAGTAATAATAAAAATAATTAAATAACATTATTAAACAATGGGCTTGAATGAAACCAAACAGCAAATGCACCTATTTTGTTTTCAAAAGGGTTAAAATATAAATGTACAATTCACTGAAGGTTATTTTCATTATTATCAATTTTACTGATGCAGCCCTAATTTAATTTTGAAATAACGTTTGGTTTTAGATTAAATGGTGCTTCACATCAACAGGTTCAGTTCATTTTCTTGCAAACATGCTTTCTGTTGATAAAAAAAAGATCTTAACAAGAATTCTAACTTAATTTAATCCGTTTTACAGAACATGATTTAGACTACATTTGCTGAAGTCTGCCAGCCACCTGTCTGTCTCTCCTGTGATGCGTCATTTACATATTTTTGCATACGGTCCTAAAATTTAATCTCACAGAATTGCCATCCAACTGCGTTCATTTAAAATGTGTATAACAATTCTACATTAAAAATATTTTTATTTTTATAAAAAAATAAAATTATTATTATTGTAATTATTATCTCATTATTATTGACTAAACCTGAAATTAAAATTGATTACTTGAAATTAATAATAAAAAAAATGGCTGCAGCTCATTTCCTTCTAAAATTAAGTATACTAAAAAAAAATGGCACACACACACACACACATATATATATATATATATCAAATTCTGCTAAAATAACACTGTCTCTCAGCATGTAAGCATTTAGAGATACAGAGCCAATTTAAAATTCGCAAAATACCTGGTAATATTCTCTCTCATGACCTATTATTTTTGTTCTCTGCACTCAACCTCAGGGACATAACTTTCCTCTCAAAAACCTTTAAACAAACCGCTTCTAAAATGATAATGATTATGCAAAAATTATAGATTGTGCTTTCAAGAAACCTGTCATTAGGGGTTTGGGTGACATTTCTTTTCTAAAAGCACAAGTCACGAAGCACACTAGACACAGCAGTAATTTTTCTGGCAACAGCAGACTGAAACAAGGTCAAGGCTACATTTGTGAGCTCAAGAGATCTTAAAGTAGAACACATTGAAAATGTAATTAAACTCTTATATGTCATGACAACTATATATCTTCAATGAGCTGAAAGGGCACATGTTTCTTTAAAGACAGATCCACCTTCATCTTGACCCGGGCTTTGACCTGGAATGTATGGAGCGCGCTCTCTCGCTGACTCTGACAGTCAGTGGCTCACTGCTGGGCCTGTGGGAGGTCATAAGGTCAGAACGAGGTGGACGTTCTCCCGCTCCCTCACAGATCAGTTCTAGCAGCTGCCTGGACTCTCTGAGCAGGCGAACACTCGCTGTAATTGACTTCCCTGCAGTCTTCTCCTGTCAAACAAATAGTCTGACCATTGCTACCCCTGAGAGCTCTTCCGTGTCATAATCGATGGTGCTAGCGTTGCATTAGTCCATCTCCTCTCCACGCTGCCTCTGCAGCAGGCAGCAGGGTGTTTAACTGCAGAGTTCACTGACTGTCTCATGACACACACACACACACTCAAACAAACACCAGTGAGAGCTGTTTTAGTTTTTTTAACAGCTATAAGTTCTTATAGGCAAGGAGCATAAAATAAAATCAGAATAAAATCAACTAGATTGCAGCCACAAGCAAATCATTATACCAAAAAAAAACAAAAAAAAACAAAAAGTAAAATCCTAATTTAGCACTACTCAAGACATCACACATGACATATCAAACACGAATATATACCTTTAGGCATTTTTAAAACAATAAACAAAAAAGTGTTTTAATGAAATCACATAAAGCGCTTATTTTAAAAATATATATAAAGGCCTTTTTTTTTTAGTTGGTTGGGCTTTGTCTGCCTCATTCAAAAGTATAAATGAAAATATAATAAAATATAATAAATAATTATTTTTATGTATTTATATATATATATATATATATATATATAGTGATTGTTTCGAATGAAATATTTATAAGTGAAATTAAATAAATGTTATAATAAAATATGAATAAACTCTCTCTCTCTCATGTATGTATGTATACACATTTACATATATATATATATATATATATATACACACACATAGATGCATATTTGTGTGGGTGTGTGTGTGTGTTTATAAATATTCTATTATGACATTAATTACACACACACACAACCAAAATACATATATTTAATTGACATTTATTATATTTTAATATATACATTTGAATAAGGCAGACAACCCCCAAACAACTCTATAAAAGGCCCCTGTGATCGTCTGTGAAGCGTTCAGCTGTTGAAGCCTACTTCATATTCATATCATATCCAATCCAACACATCTTGGACGAGCCCTCATGAATATGCACGCTCATTCTCTAATCCCCACCTTTCTCTCCTCTTTTATGAAAAAGGCCTGGAGAGAACTGCGTGAATTAATTGCAGGGAAACCGGTGAAGACAGAATCAGATCCAATTAGAAGTGTGATGAAACACATGTGGCAAACGGACAGATATGTCCCGTCTGCTGAACAAAAACAACAACAGGTCGGTTGATTGAAATGGCAGGGCTTCAAACCATGAAGGCCCTCCCAATAGACGAGTGTGAATGCTTCATTCTAATTGAAGAACTACATGTCTCACCTCAGGTGAAGGACACTAGAAAGACTTGGACTAGCTACATAAAGCTAGTTTAGATCAGTTATAACCAATCGTACCACCACAGCCACATTGAAAGTATCATGTACTTCTCTATAAATTCCAAATGAAAAAAAATAAATAAATAGGCTATATCCTTATCATTCGTATTATAGGTGTGTATCATTAAGTATTAGTATTGCAAATAATATCAACTGATAGCACACACACACACAATATATATATATATATATATATATATATATATATATACAGTATCAGTTAACTTGAACTACTATGTACTTACAGCAACAAAACAAACAAAAAATAGTCAGGTATAAAGTGCCTTTTGTGTTCAAATTTTAATTCCAAAACACTTTTGCTCATGCTGAGGTGGGATATGAAATTTAGGACACGTTTGGTGGTATGGTTAGGTTTATGTCAAGGTTCAACACTGTAATGAAACAACTGCAGGAAACAATTAGAAATGTAACTACAGAAAGGTTTTGTCTAAAAGTGAATTGTATAAAACGATTCATTTAAAAGTAAGAGCAGTTAAAGACACTTAATATAAAGTGGGTACAAAAGGCATAAATGAAAAATCAATTCACTACAAGCGTCTACATAAATTGCCAAACCCTTTTCCTCTTTAAAGTAAATGAGAGTCATTAAATACCAAAAATGCTTTGTGAAACAGGTTTTCTATTGTTTTTTGTTTTCATCCATAAGTTCTCCAAAGAACAGAGTGTTACGCTGAGACAAGTCCAGTAACCGAAAAGTGAAGTGTTATTTGGTGTTTGCCAAGCTGAGAAATGAAATATGAGCAAATGTCACGTCGATAAGAGGGAAAACAGACAATACTGGGGACACACCGTTTGGCTCCCCTCAGATAAACATGCCACTTTACAGGCATGTGTGCAGGTTCCAGCTGATGCTGCCACCTCAGGCTTCTCACTGTGTTTGTGTTGGTGCTGTTTAAATCTACTGCATTCATACACACACGCTTCCTGTCACCTATTGTGTTCTCTCTGAGTTCCACCACCGTGTGGCAGAAATGAAGCACAGCTCTGCCTTCAATCTTGAAAAAATGGTCATGTTTTATGGTAACTGGAGAAATCCTAAACAACAGCTGAAATAACGCTGCCTTATAGACCATTTCATTTCATAGGGGGTTTCTTCCAAAGTACTAAAAGAGTCGTTAATGAAGTCATTAGGAAGCAGGTAGAATCGTTCAGGGAATTGGAATCAGAATAATTTCACTCCTTGCAATTCCCATCCCTGGTCATTTCATCCACTTTGACATTCACATGTCTTTCAGCCTTTTCATTGTACCTCCTCTTCTCTTTCTCCGTGATGAACTTGAAAACAAGGAGCACATTCATCTTCATCTCCATTATATTTGGAATATGATTACTCCAGCCATTGAGCCTAATCATGGTCTCCGTGCCCTCCATTTTTTAAGGTGCAAATCAGACCCAGTCATAATCTGCAATGTCTGACATGTGGTCTATGAAAGGTCTTTTAGTCTATTAAAAACATTCTATAGTACCCAGGTTTTTTAACAGTTCTCCCTGGGTGTCATTAAATTCTGAGGAGCTTAACTTCAATATCTGATGGATAGAGAGGATTATGGTTTCATTATCAGTTATTTATACATTTGTTTTAAGTTGCTTATGACCTCAACAACAAGGACACATGTATAATAATAATTGCATTAAAATGGTTCTAGAATTTTTCTAGCATATTTTATTTTTTGCTATAAAATCTGGGAATGAGAATACAACTTCAAATAATCCCATATAGCATATTAGGAAACCATTTACTGATTAGTTCACAATGAACCCATTGTAACAGATACTTCAGTGATATGATTTCAAGAAGTAATTTTCAGAATTTCAATATTTTAATTATTTTAAATAATTAATTTGATAATACATTATTTTATTTATAATCAAAATTTCACAGTAATACCTCGGTATGAATGGCACGGTACAGTATTTATTGAATCATTTACATAAAAAACTAAACTAATTAAGAGGCTCAAAAAAAGTGCCAGAAGTGTTTATTAAACAGTTTACATGAACACTGAACATATGAATGGCACACACATTAGCCATCTATCTGTAAACTTTGAAACAGGAACTTCAATTTTAATAACAAAATATTATTAAACCTTCCGATTTAAAAACAGCTTTAGATTGCTAGATGACGTCATACGTCAATTTGCATATTAATTATGTCAGTGTATCATATTATCTTGCTTTTCTGAGGTCACATAATGTTATTCAATGCACCCTTATTCCCAATATAACTGTTTTCAGTTGATATTTTTAATGGTTTCTGTTGTCAGAAAAACAGAACCAATATGAAATAGTGACTGAAATGCACACCATAATAAGGCCTACTGAACTAGCTCTACCTTACAGGATGTTTCTCGGTGTGCGCACCGAGAAAACAAGAGCTCGCACGCCAGTACCGGAGACTCGCTCAGGTTTGTCCAAGAAGTCTCTGGATTTGTCGCTAGTTTTTAGGGAAAAATGTCGCCATGGGGGTCTGAATAGTTGCTAAATATAGAGACAAAGTCGCTAAGTTGGCAACACTGATCTCTTGACAACAGACCACAAAGAATGATGGGCACGCTTGGGCTGATGGGAATTGTAGTACCTCCCGTTCGCTCCATTCGCCTGAGCAAACTTTTCTCAGAAGACCTATCGTTTTATCGAGTAATGTGACCACGGTATTATCGGAAAAATTTTATATTGCGGTACGAGGGTATTTACAATACCGTTACATCCCTAATGGTTACCCATCTAATAAATAAATAAATAAATAAATATATAACATTAGTTCAGCGAAAACAGAAAAACCACAACAAAAAAAAATCAATGCCTGACCATTCATAAGACCTGGGCTATGCATAATCATAAGCACCAGCTTTGTGTAAATATTCCCAACTGCATTAATACGACATACTGTATACTGTGGATTGTTTGTTTTATGAAGACAATTTAGAAGAAAAAGTTTCGGCCCCAAAGTTCTGTGGCCAAACTTTTCACCTCAGCTGCAGAGAGGATCACATACAGTACAAAAGAAATTGCAAATGCATTGTGGATCAAGCCTTGCGATGTACAGTATATGAATAACTCGAAGGTGAAGCCAATCTGAAACCCAAGATCTGCTGAAGTCAGAGGCCACAAGAAAGGCAGGGGATGACAAAGAACTGCAGGCAAGCATGTGCGAAATGCAGCATTTATTATTCATGTATAGATTTCAGAAGGTAAGGACAGAGGAGAGACAGGTGTGCTCAAGTCTTCTCCCACAGGACTTCAAAGGGTCCAGAAGATGAGAGCACATAGAGAAGAAGAAATAAGTCCTACTTTAAAAACACAGAATAACTACATAAAAAACACTCAAGGTCAGAGAAACAAAGTACAAAAAAATAAGTTTAAAGGAATGTTGTTTAATCTGAATTTCAAGCTTGTGTCATTTCGAACCTTCCTCGCTTTCAAACAGCAGTCAGGCAGCTTATTAGATAAGAAGAAATGACCTCTGCTCATTTCTCCTCCTGTGGTGGCACTGACAGGAGATTGCAGAGAGCCAAATCAGTACCTTATCACATTTTTTCCCTCTTCTTTTTTTCTAAATGGCTCATCAGGCAAAAACACTTATCCTGGCAACTGCCCGCAGAGAGATGAGGAAGAGAAGGTCGTGCCCACTTCTGCTCAGCATGCTTTTAAGAAGAACTGAAGCTCTATTAAGCCATGTTCCAATTCAGTCCCTATGCAGTGCTCACAAAATTCAGCAGACATTGGACAAAAAGAAAAAAAAAAAAAGAGCACTGGACAAGATTTCTTCCAATTGAAATGCACTGATTAAGAGACATTAAACCAGGATTGCTGCTAACGAGGTCTAGAGTAATTTGTTATTCACTTTCATTTTATGAAGTCAATTCTGCTACATCTTTGTATCCAGAAGAAGAATTCTACATAGCCATGTTTTCGATAACTGATAATAGAAAACAATATTATAGTTTTAAAAGACTTTAATAGCTGATATGCTACTTATAGTTTAATTACAATCAATACTGCACCTTTAACAGTTTTTGTCATTGACTGATTTGAGGTAATGATTTGTAAGCTGTAAATGCCGCACTAAATCACAAACAATTCAGTTTATACAAGTTACAACTGCATAAAATGGGAGGGAAAATGTCACCCAGTGAAACACACACACTCTTGTGTCATTTCTGGTGCTTGTGTTTGTGTGTGTGTGATATATGGCAGTTGCCAGCCCAATGTCGCAGTATACCTGTGGCGATGGCTACTCAGGTTTCAATCCACAGCCCAATTATTCACTCGCTCTTTGATTTATGAGGACTCAGCGCCAACCACGAGCTCATTTCCTTAAACACCATCGGCCCATAGCATCGTGCTTCACACTGCAAAGTCACATCCTCCAGAGCCACAGGAGTCTCAGCCACCCAAAGACCAGCAGATTTATGTTCACTAAACATGCAGCTCTCAACAGAAAGGAGTCACGTGTCCTAGCTGCTAGGCAAAATCAAACACAGAGCATTTAACTTAATTCCTCGTCAGCAATACTCATCTTTGGACACGAACAAGATATAATTAGCAGAGATGTAAAAAGACACTTTTAAGGTTATTCTTTCATTCTGCCAATTACGGAGGACAGAATGTTGTCAAAAAGACATGGAAATTCATAGACCTCAAAGAAACTACTTATAGCCCTTCTATAGGAAATAGATGAGCTCCAGCATGTGTGGGGAGAGAAACCTATCATGGTCTTTCTCTTTTGAAGATCAAGACTTCTATGCTCTGTTGTCTTGGCGACATTAATGCGATCTTCATCTCTGCTGTCGTGACTTGAGGTTTAACACTGTGGTATTCATGAACTGTGGCACATTCAACGAACGTGTGAAAGATGAAAAAAATAAGGAGGATTGAGGTGGCTTTTTATACAAATGATTATTTTTTCCTAACATTTCCACAGGCCACAACAAAACAGCCCACATAACAACTAGCCTACAACATTTTAGCAACATCTCTCCAAATAACTTGTTGAGAGTGGATTCATACAAATTAAGATGCTTCGCCCACAGTGCTTAAGTACACTGCAAGCTCATCATAAATGAATTATCCAATCATGAAGTTCTATGAGTGTAGGCTTTGGCTTTATCCTGTCAACATCTAGATCCCAAGGTCTCACCGATGCTACTCTGCATACTGAAATCCATCTGCTTTGACCTCAACACGAAAAACTAGTCTCTCTGAAGAGTGCCATGAGCATCAGCTGTCAAACTCACTCTCGTGCCTATGCTATCCTCTGAAAGATCGCAGAAGCTTTTCACCTTCAAAATCCCTCACTTTTAATAAGTCCCTCCTTATGCCAAACAGCACTTTATTATTGTCTTCTCTTGCATCTCCAAACGTTTCCACCTGCTTCACTCAACTGATGTCAAAAGATATCATGACCAATGCAGAAAATGAGAGAAAAAGCCTACTATGTTGACAGATAAATGTATAATTCTATGCTATCTTGCCCATGCTTTCAAACACTTGGGGACTAATGACTCACTTGCTTTTTCATATACATGAAGGACAAGTACACACAAGTAGAGTTTGAAATAAGCAATTAAACCAACACAAACATTTACTGAAAAAAAAAGAGAGAGACAATTAAAACCTGGTCCCTGTTAATTTATTGCTGTAACACTACCACGAAAGTTAAACCAAAAAGAAAAAAACATGTGGATGCAGTGTGCAGATGGAGAACAGCTTGGTTTAACATTAAACAGAACAGTGACTGTCCCTGCAAAGGAAAGGCATCACCTCCCTGCCATACAAGCACACACTGGGACGCCAAATTAATGCAGGGCTGCAGCACCACTACAAAGGGAAAAGATTTGTCAATGTTGTATAATTTGCCTAATCTTGATATAAAAATGTGTTCTTCGATGCAAAGCATGGGCTTTAACTTTGTTAAAAGCATTTGGTGGAGAGCTGAGGTTAATAGTAATGTCTCTAACTTGAATCTCACTTGGACTGCATGCAGCTGTTTTAATGAATATTAATAAGACTGCTTTGATTGACATGCACCATCTGTCCTGACAGCTGACTTTTAATGATATTGTAGCACAATGAATCAATTTGAGCGTGTGAATCAACCAGCCCTTGAGATAGCAGTTGTTAGCAAATTATCACAGGTAAACACCTAATGCAAATAAAATAATAGCTCAGCTAATAAAAAGTTCTCTATTAGTTTAGTTGCCATCTTGATATGGTATGTGAAACTATGAATTTCTTTCATTCAATTTTTCAACCAGAGGAACACAATAGAGTATATATCCAATTAGTATTTACAATATATATTAATATCATTGTATTATTATATATATATATATGTGTGTGTGTGTCCGTGTTAAATTAAGATGTATAGAAATAATGGAAAGAACAAAGAATAATCAAGGTGAAAAAATGGCTAAAAAAATGTAAAGAGAAAGCAATAGAAAGATAGACAATGAAAAGGCTGAAAGGATCGACATAAAACGATGAAGGAAAAGGTAAAAGTGAAAATGGAAGAAAGAAAGACAGACTGTGCTAATCTCTATGTTTTATGGGCAACCACTAAACTTGTCCAGTTCACCAACAGGTTGATGGTGTTGTCTTGAAATTACAGTAATACATCAGTTCAGATTTTGTTTTCTGCAAAAACACTGGATAAATCATGGGAAATATGCAAGTAATCAGTAGATCCAATGCAGCTACTTTCCAATTGTCTGTGCTCCTAGACACCAGCCTAATTTGTGCTATTCTTCTTAGCTAATGCTCACTCTGGCCTTGCTCAAACAGGAGATAAATCTTTTATCACCCACCACAGAACGGTAAATACTACATTTAAAATGACTACAACTCACGAGTTTAATTAACACCAGATATTAATTAATTTCTCTAGGTTAGTCACAAGCTGAAATAATTCCTCCCTTGAGAGTCCCTGGAAGCAGAGCAGAGAGGAGGTGGGATGGATCTCCACAACAACCATCACCCAATACCGCAGTAAATCCAATCCAAACTGTTTGGTGAAACTCGCCAATGTGATTCTCACTTCAAAGAGATTGTGATTGATAGTGGGTAAACAGGTGTGCAAAGGGCTACAACGCTTGTTTAGATGCACGATGTAGGCCTGGTCCCCAAGGGAACCCACTGGCGGAGGCTCACAGCTGGCAAGCTAACATTTCCAAACAGCAGCTGGGAGTGGCTCAAGAGGCCAGCCGCATTAAACAGGAAGCTAGTCTTTAATTATGAGTGGCTGTTCTGGCTGCCTGTCCAAGTGTAAAGAGCAAATTCCCCCAGCGAAAAGCTGTTTTTTTTATTGTTTTTTTTTTTTAGTATTTTCCGTACCGTTGGAATAAGAAGTGCAACTATAAACACATACGGTGGCTGAGAGGTGCAAAACAAATCGAAATTCAGAGAAAAATAAAAAAAATAAAAATATTCAGATTTGAAAATGTTTTTCAAAATTTAGAATGACGATAAAATGAAAGAAAGCTCTCTGCTCAGTCATGCTTGTCAGGAAAGTAAGTGAAATGAACACACATTTTTAGTCAAATAATTTGTCATTAATAACATTTCCGTGATTGATTGTATTCACATCAGCAGGATTTCTCACAAGGGTACAAGCTTATCTCTTTTTTTTTTTTTTTTAAAAAGCGGCAGCGAGTATATCATCCAATGTCTGAATAGTTTAGCCTTCTCAAATCATCAAGACTTGCCTAAAATAAAATCTATGGACATTTAAAACAGCTCAAGGATATCACAATGTTAGTTTAAAATGCTTAACCTACATGTGTGCTGCAGAAGCTGAAGCGCGCTCTGCAGGACACATTGCATATTATTATATTTGTTTACTTTGACATAAAAAAAAATAAATGCATAAATAATAATGCCATGGTTGGTTCAGTTGTCAGAAATACAGGACACACGGGCCTATACTTTACTGCTGAAACGTTTACGGGGCAAATTTCAGGTCAGTCCGAGTGCTCGTACAGTCATACACCAGCAGGCACGACCCTTTACGCTGACTCTGGTATGGTTTGCAGGGTACGAATGCGAGGTCGGAAGACAAATTCATCATCCAAAAGAACACCACAACCTAGGTGCACACCAAAGGTGCTAGTGTGAAAGAGCCCTCAATGCTGTTTGAACTCATTTGCAGTTTAATCTTTCCAATAAAAAGACTGTTCAACTCTTAATATTTTGTATTCTCCCCTGCCCCACAAAAATCCCAATTTAACACAATTCAGCCTTTTTTTTCACCCATTTTTTGTTAAATAGCTAAATAAAAATGGCACATTAGTGTTTTCAGGACTTAGCTATAACAAAGAGAGAGAGAAACCGTACGACATTCAGGTCGCTCCCAAACACACTGTATTAGAAACACCCTCCCATGTTAACAAGTTTTTGTAATCTCAAAAGTAATACAAGTACTTATAATAATGCAAATGTACATGCATATTTTTATTACATAGTAAGAGTAATTCATACAATATATTTAAACTGTTACTTTAATACTTTCTACTGCTGTTCTTCCTGTATTCCTTGATTGAGAGATATCACGTCCCTTCTGCGGTGAGTGGCACTGTCTCAAACTACAGTATACCTTCCTCTTCCGGTTTATCTGATTTGTCGTTGTGTTTCCTGACTTGTTATAATGTGAATTGTTGTAGCGTTTTCAGAATTGTTCTTTTGTTTTTTAGATTTGCATTTGCGTTTGTAATGTAAAAAATTGTGATTTGTTTTGCACCTCTCGGCCACAGTAAATACAACTTACCTTGAGCCATCATACCAGTTTCAGCCTTTGCTGTGACAACATGTCTCCACTCTTCACCTTGTAGAGTGCGTTTCTCCTAACACACATCACTCTGGTGCTACCTTGTGCATCTTTCCCTCGGGTTGTTTGACCTCCTTTAAAAACAAAGTGGCTGGAACACAATGGGAACAGAGTGGGACAGTCTCCTTCCCTGTCAGTGTGTAGGGACTGCCAGCTTGCCTGCAGACATAGCCCTCAGCTGCAGTTGGCATGTGTGCTGGTGGTGTCTCTGCTACACCCATTGCTATGCTGTGCTAATAATGTGCTTGAAAGCAATGGCTATGGGCAAAGCGGTCTCGGTGGATCCCATCTGGGTCATGGCAGCGATCTGAAAAACCACCATCCTGGACATAAAGCAGACCTTCAAAGCCTTGACCTATGTGGACAGTCGGACACACGGTCCCTGGTTCTCTGGGACTCCATTTACGCCAGTTATCCCAAAAGGGATCTGGGCTCAATGTCAAGGCTCCATCAGATCAATGATCTGTCAGTCTCCTGGCAGGATGAAACTTTGATGAAGAGCTGACATGGCAGCACTTAAATGGCACTTCCACAAATTTAGACATGCCAGATTTGCATGAGTTTATGCCCTTGATTGGGCGTTTTGGACCCTAGGCCCCAGTGAAATGTGGTGTCCTTTAGTTGTGCAAGCCTTACATGAATGGCACCCTTTTCTAGCCTGACGATCAACCCTAGAACTTTCTTAGTCAATGAACTGCAATGCAACTCCATATACTAAAAAGGGAAAAAAAGTAGCAAAAATTGTGCCTTTAGGGGTAGAATAGATTGTCGCTTGTGTAGTACCCTCGATGGGATTTCTGCATCTTATTTGCCCATAAAAGGTTCCTAGTTGTACCTTAAGGGTACATATTACTACTCTACAGTAATAATATGCACCCTTTTAGAGGCAGATAAGGTGAGAAGTTGTCCCTTCAAAAAACTGCCCCCGTCACAGCCTGCTGCACCCCTAAAGGTACATTTTTGCACACTTTTTGACAATGTATTTATATCTGAATTCTATGCTTGATTATAGGGGAACCACTTTAAGTCTCATATAGCGCCTTGTGTATATACAGCATCTTGGTCAAATGAATTTACTACAATAGCAACATTTTTTTAAACAATTTTATTATTTTCTGAGGTACAAATTTCATGTTTGGGGGACATGAAATATTTGCTTATGGAGGGCCTTGGGGGCAAAAAGGTTGAGACCCACATTATCTTCAGGAAATACAGTACACTGCATTTTAATGTTTTGTTTAATCTTTCCCTAAACCACACTAAGAGACTGTTATTTGTACTGTACTGCAGTGGTCCTATTTAGAACCTTAACTATGCCTTAACCTTAACTAAGAACCATAGAAGAACTGCTGAAGAACTGTACTGGGCATAACTTGTTCTTCGTTATGGTGGCAGTGCTACATAGCACCTCAACCACCCCAGACATGAAGGAAATGAAGGAAAATCAGAGGGAGTCTGTGTGCATGACTGTGTCTCTCAGTGGGAGAGCGGTAACAATCCCAGTAACTCCCTGCTGGGTTAATGGTTCTACTGATTCTCAGATAAATTCTGACATGTTTGAATTAATTGATTCCAGTCTTTAGGGTGAACTTCCATGGCCTTTGGTAGTGACCAATAAGCTTATTCTTACCTTGCAAGAACAAACAAGTCTTTGCCTCACTCAGATCTCATCCAAACTTTGTTCTCAGTACAAACCAAAGCAAGTGTTGCATGAACTTATACTTTCTAAACAATTTATTTTTAACGAAAAATGAAAGGGAACCAAAATAGACATCTGACACAATAACTATTTTAGCACAAAAATTTGGAAGCCGTGGAGTGGCACCTTATGAATGAACAAGTTACAACAGGGTCAAGCAAATTCTGGACCATATCCAGAGCAATTACTGATTGTGGCCACCTGTCGAGGACCTTTCTCATCTGTCCGCTCCTCTTTAAACAAAAGAAAGCCCCCCAATGTTTGAATGGCAGCTTCAAAAAACAGAACCTTTGTAGATGAATGGAGCAGAGGGAATTGGCCTGCCAACCAGGATCCCGCATTCATCAATCTTATCCACACAGGAAATCAAACAGATGATGCACAATATTAGGCATCAGAAACCCCAGCTCTCAAAGCAACGCATTCCTGCCTTACAAACAGAAGGCCCGTTGTAAATGGATTCATTAACCGCACATAACAACACCTGACACAATGCTACAACTAATATAAATGACACTGAAATAAAGCAGGAAGTCTCCCTAAATGTTTCACAGACTCCAGGTGTGGCATATGAAAATGGATGTTTGGGTGGGAAAAGCGAACATGAAATTAAGATGCCAAACATGTTGCTATATTTCACTATATGATTTTAAACACACAGATTGCAACACACACAAACAAACATCCTCCACACTAACCTCAGCTTAAGTATTATTTTTCACATTCGTGAGTTCGAGCTGAGGATATTTATTGGACAAAGAGTCTGCTTCAGGCATGAAGAGGATTCCAGGAGTGATGGTGTTAAACAAACTGTCAGAGCTTGACACTATGGCGGCACGCTAAGAAGGTTGTCAAGGCAATTCGCAGCTGCTAAATAGAGTATTAGGTTTTCAATTCAGACTAATCAGCTTTACAAAGGTGATATCTGAAGTGTCAGGCCAATATTCCTATAGCAATCAATCCGTGGATGTGTTTGCAAACAAATTCAAGAGCTCTCCCAATGATGCATATGGCAAATTGTATACACTGAGAATTGAATGCAATTGACAGAGTGAATTCAAATATGGTGGGTCGTGGTCTTGTGTCGCCATGTCTTTTGGAATGACTGCCATCAAATGAACGTATAGATCAGAGTTATCTGTCATGCTTTACGCTGCCACGGATCCTTCTCCTGAGAGCACGGGGATAAATCTGGTGCGCCTCACAAACCGCCGTCTAATGGCTCTTTCTGGTCTTTTTCTCATCCTCGAAGTCTTTTATTCCTGTCTTGGTATTAAGCTACTTCCAGATAAAAGCCTGACGAAGAGTGGATCAATACCTATATTCTCCATGTTTGCTTTGAAAATCTGACACTCTCCGATGGTTTCCATGTGCCCTCGGGGTGTTAGCCATGCAAATTTGCAGTGAAAAAAGCACCTTAAATCAATAAGAACCAGACTTCTACTATTCATAAGCAGGGACTCATGAATATCAAGGGAAACGAAGGACAGAAATATAAAAGTGTTTCAAAAGCAATCTAATATCTGGCGAAACTGAATGAATAATGAAAATGTGAACTTAAAAATGCATTGTTGTGTTAACAGTTGAATCAATATGTCATTCTGTTCTATAAATCTCACCAAATTTTAGGCCTAGATGTTATTTCCCTAGAGACTTTGTTAAATATGAGTATTAAAGTTAGGGTCAGTATAAATTGCTATAGCTTCAGAATGAATGACTTTAATCAACAAGTGTAAATAATGCAGTTGCTCCATTGCTGGTGTCACTTGGATGTACTCTGTGAGAAAATACCATCTATATAACCTGCAGCTCTGAACTCAAACCGTGGACTAATTTTAATGAAGTAAATAACTGAATGATTATTTCATCACTGTTTATGACCTTTTTAAATCATGACAATAAAGTGGAATTGCAAATTTATGGTAATCATATATTCTTGATAAAGTACTCACTGTGTGACAAGTGAGGTCTGTGCTATAGAGTTTTGCCTAAAGCAACCAACACAATATGAACAAAGTTTCACAGTGCATTTGAATTCAAAAGAGCACACATTCATAACCCCAGCAGTGTTTTGAGTTTCATAATTTAAAAGATCAGTTCACCCAAATACAAAAATGTATTCATATGTCAAAGGAAACTTTTCCATATTATAGCCGTTCATATTGAAGCATTACGAAAACAAGACTGTGTTACATCTAGTGGTCAAATGATTAATCACATTCAAAATAAAACTTTATTTACAGGATATATGTGCATGTACTGTGTATATTTTTTGTATATATTTAAATACAAGCATATACACATATATATTTAAGAACATGGTTTAAATATTAACTATGTTTATATTATTAAATATGTTATATAAATACACTGTATATTATTTTATTAATAGTTTCCTAATATATACTGCATGTTTGTGATTTTATATATGCATAATAAATATACACAGTACACATACATATATAATGTAAACAAAAACATTTGTTTTGGATGTGATTAATCACCATTAATCGCTTGACAGCACTAGTTACCTTATTACCAGAGCGAGAATCAAGGTTTCGTTGGGGCAACATTCTCGCAATGCACTTGTTTCAGAGAAGTTAAATTCTACAACATTTTGAAATGAAGAGATGCTCTCTGCGGTAACTAATGTGCTCTCCCTCAGAATCAGACAATGCTGTTTTTATGTAATGCATTCCCCCTTATGAATTATGATACAACTTGGTTTGTTGGTCCATTTGGTCAGAGTGCTTTCTCACCACAAGTGAACCACTTCAGAGTTTGTTTTCAGTAGGACTGAGACTACCTCCTTCAGTCAATCTTAGCCCAAATGAGCCAGGTGTAAAACAATGTCCTAAAATGACAAACAGGCAAGTAACAGACAAAAAAAAAAAAAAAGCAAAACAAAACAAAACAATTATATAAATACAGAACAACAATCATAAGTGTAATTATTAATACTAATTATAAAAATTATAAAACAGTCAACGACAAAAAATACAAATGAAAAAAATAAAAATAAATCTGTTTCCAGAAATCTACTCATATCATGGATGCATTTAGGCCTGTGACTAGGTTTTTTAACAACCTGGTCTCATTAAAAACACATAACTCTTTTAACCATTTTTTTTAATATATCTTACTGCTCATTTTGCCGCGGAGTCGCACTAAAACAGGTTCAGTGCGCAATCCTTGGCACGTGTTTATTATCTTGATAGAGGTACATATTGCTGTGTTTTAATATGTCACTTCAGGTATGTATTAAAAGCTAATGCTCTACTTGGAACAATGCCCATCACCAAATCCAACCCTAAATTTGCTTAATAGTGTTTAATCCAAAACGGATATAAACAGGCATTAGTTGATGCAACCCTGACACTTCAGCTACCTTTTATGGTGATTTTAACTGTTTTGTCAAACTGTAGTAACATAGGATTCAAACCCATAGATATGAAGCTGGCTATGTGGCAGGCACATCGTTTCAAAACTCTGTAACTTTGTGCAAAAAGGAATAAAAGGTGACAGTTTTACTGCCTCTAGTGTTCATTTCTTTTGGAAACTGCAGTAATATGTACTTATTGGTACATATTTCTTATCTCGCTAAAAAGTGAAATGCCATGAGACCAGGTTGTTTTTTACTCTTATCACAATTTCCCTGCTTCAAGCACTAGCATGCATAGTTTACAGATGCTGGGGTCATTTAAATAGGGGAAAGAGTCATTAAAAAGCAGAACCAATGTAGACAGAGGTCTGGAACCTATGAATAAGGTATGCAATGTCAATCCCAAATATCACAAATCGTGTCATCTCACTCTCCCTCCTGTGGTTTCAGCCCTACTTTCCTGTTTTGTGTGACTCCAATTCCAGGCTCAAAATAACATTTTTCTGCATGGCTGAGCCAGACAGATATCCTTCTTGACATGTGACAAAGATGTCATCCAGAACTAAATTCCACAGCAGGATGTATAATGTTTTAATGAGATTTTGTTGGATATTGATTGAAAATTGATGTTTTGGATGGAGGTCTCATATGAATAACACACACGGCACTTCATGCGGTCTTTCTCTTGTGGGAAAGGGGGGCTAATCCAGTCTCTTAGACTGACATTCATATAGTTAAATCGGTGCGTAGGGTAGAAAGTTTGTTGAAATGTGAGCACAATAACTGCAAGTGATTGGCATTCAAACACTAAGTGGGAGCCATTAGATTGATTCAGTCATGCGTGATATGGTATGAAGGGCGTATTACATCTGACTCTGCACATTATGGTCCATAAAATAAAAGTCATCTAATGACCATCATATCGAATGTCATTTAGTGTGCTAATTCTTGCACTTTGCAATTTTGATCCTCTAACAGACATTTAAAATGAATTGAGAGATTTTAATTTTGCAGTTTGACTGAATCATTTCACAGGGTCAATTGTCAACTCCTGGCGCAATACACTTCAAGACATTAGAAACTGAAACGACTGTCAATATATCCCTCACTATAATATCCAGTATTTCAAGGGATAAATCTATAGTCCCAAACCTGTATGACTTGGAACGCTAAAAAGATATGTTGACAAACACTTGATTACCAACATTTTTCAAAATACCTTTTTTTGTGTTTCACAAAAGAAATAAAGGACAATCATATGGATGTTGTAACAACATAAGGATGAGTGAATGATGACAGAACTTCATTTTTAGACATCAAAACATATACTGTATGATTATTTTGAGATTTGCTTATGGTTAGTGTTAATTCAGTGTTAATAAATTAGAGTTAACAGTGTTGGTCATTTTAAACATTAACTTTCGGCGATCATCAACAACATTAAAGTAATCGAAATATAAATACACATAATTAAATGTTTAAATCTTGCAGTATATTAGCTCATTAAGGGAAATGTATATAAATAATTACTATTAATTATGATTAATTGCAATGTTTTATACCAGCTGCCAGTAACTGTAGCAGAATTACCATCAACTAATCTGTTCATTCAGTGAACAATTAGCGTAAGTTCATATCTATTCTAAGAAGGGATATTTTCGTGGCCACAGAAAAATACCTTCTTGCAGTATCACTGCATAAGAGCATGTAGCAAGGGTCGAAAACATAAAGTGACATTCATTTGCACGGCAGAATCAGAAACTCATGTTTTTTTTTTTTTAACTCTGCATTTGCTCACATAACTGAACACACAAGTATAAATACACTCACTCAAGGGGAAAGTGCAAAGAAGGCTTAAGGGTAAACCATTAGGAAAAGCCAAAATTGAAGTTATGAAAAGAGAGTCAGTTGACCACCTGTAAAACCATCAGTGCCATTTAAAACGGGTTCCATAACTAAAACTAAACCTCTTGCATTGCCTTGTTGGTGAGGGTCCAATGCAGTCTAGAAGTCCTGATTTTTCCAAGGTTTTGGTTTGGCAATCATGTTCTTTCTAGTTAGAAGAGTAATTAATTCCAAAAGATGACTCTGACTCTGATGATTGGTAGATGAAAGAAGACCTTAGAGAGAGATCTGTCGCGATTCGTGGGTCATGGGTAAATGAAAAATCAAGACCGCAAAGGTCTGGCTCTAAATGTAGGGGTTGCCGTGGAGCTAAATCCTCATCTTAATGTCTCAAAAGACTGCAGACTGCGCTGCATCTAGGCCCACCCGATGCATTTCCATCAGTCCTGGGGGCTTAGCCAGAAGACGAGAGAGATGGTGGGGTTCCAGCATCCAGAAAAAGTAAAAAGCGAGGCGGGTCCCTGCCGTGGGGCCTTTTGAAACATGTTGAGGTCACACCTCTTGTGGGTCAAAGAGCCAATAGTGTGTCCATCCTTTGGAGGGAACGTTTATGACTCTTTATTCCTAAGCATGGTAATACGCATATGCACTGGATTGGAGGTTGATTCAAAGAATGGTGCAAAGATATCAACATATAACATACACTCACAATTAGATCATCTGAAGACAAGTTCTTAGATACCAAACACGGAACGTGTTGATATTATGAGGTGATATCTATTGATCTATCATAAACATGCATAAAACAGTGTACCATATGCAAGAGAATATACAAGGAAAATAATATACACAATGACCTGAAGGATGTGTGTTAACACAAAGAAAGTTTTCCTGTGAATTAATTTAGGGAAAAGTCCATTGTCTTTTCAAAGACAAGAGAACTAGTCAGAGTTGCTTTGTTCACATTCCTTCAAGCAATTAACCAGTGTTATCAGTCGGTTGCCATGGAGTCAGAGGCCTGTTTTGCCTTCCTGAGGTGTTAGCTGCCACAGACCCTCATAGCGCAGTTTGAGCTATGCTCGGTAAAGCGGTATTAAAGATTATTAGTTAAATGTAACAAATAGTTTGCATCTGATTGGTTCAAATTATACATCTAATACCTAATACTAATACCATGGTGCCGATATATAGCAGTAGTTTATCCCCAGAGTTCCTGTCATTCATGTTGCGTAAAAAAAAAAAAAAAAAAACTTCACATGGATTTAGAGAGCTTCTAAAAAAGCAAATAATACACAAGCTCTTGCTTTGTCCACACAAGCTCACATCCAACAGTGCAGAAATCATAATGGACAAGATAACACACTTTACCTGAGGGGTTGTGGTCAAACATGCCCCTGGTTGTTCTTGTAATGGGCTCCAAAGTGGTTAACATCCTCTTTGTGCACTTCTGGTGCCATTAGGAGGTAATCTAGGTCACAGCCCTAAAGCATGAGCCAAAACTCTAAAGCAAAAGACAGCCTATGGTTTACTGTGCATCTACCGAGGATGTGCAACATTAAATACTCTTTCAGATTCTGAAGCAGCTACAGCACAGAGACTCTCTTTAATGGTATGTTATTTTACGATTGTTGCATGTCAGATTGTGTGGCGTAACCCCTGAAAGATCTTAGTTAACGGCTCAGGGACTGTACGATATCAACTGTCTTTTATGTCACGCTATACAAGAAGAATCTTTGCAGTCTGTGGTCACAAACGACAGCGTTGACTGGGCAGTCTAAGGTTGTTCTGACATCCTCATTGACACGTGAAATTGAAATGGTACTGCAAATGGAAACCCCTGCAAGCACTTGTGGTAATGTCTGCAATGTTGGAAAATAAGGGGAAAAGACTTATATGTGTCTACAGACAGTGATTGAAAGAAGAAAAAATGTGAACTGCTTGTTCTTGAGAGTTGAGGATCATAAATGGATGGTCAGATGGATAGATAGAAAGACATGATGGATATTTCACCACCAAAGACTGCCAGTTTTACTAACTTTAATTGCTCAATGCAGTCTCAGACAATGAAATCGCTAGAAAAATCTAAGTGTCCAACTAACTGAGAACAAAAGGATAGCAGTATTTAAATTACTCTTTTCCACATTTGCGCAAAACTTTCAGAAGTCTAAAAGCTTAGAGCACTCCACGGTTGATGTTCCCTCTGCTTGTAATAGCATTATATGAGCAATGACTGGAGGTGGGGAAGTTGTACTCTTTAATTTTCTCCCAAGTCTAGATAAAGCCATACATAAAATAAGTCTTCTGCAAATCCTGTTAAACCACATGTAATAATAATGGACAGCCAGACCAATCTGACAGGTGTGAGTGCAGTTGTATAGACTCAAACTGACTCAAACTCAACTCTGAGAGCTTTTTGGTACCAAAAAGCTAATCATTTAGGAGGACTGCCACAGGCAAGCACTTCCAGCAAAGTGGATTTCTCACAGCATCATCAAAAACAGCATTAAAAGTCGAGCCTCGGATAAAATGCACAACCCCCAATTAAGAGCCGATTTAATTCAGCACAGGTCCAGAAGCTATTCTGCTCATGAATGTGGCTCATTCAACATCTGCCTTTTTGCCGCCCAAGGGTGGATACTGAACTGCAGGTTAGACAACAAAACACATCCTCTCTTTGTAAGTACATGTGGTTGAGAGTTTAGAAGTATAAAGAATGACATACATTCAGAAACAGCAGTGGCAATTCAAAGTGAATCTAATAGTGAAGACATTTACAGCACACAGCCAATCCTGAGATGAATCACCACAATTTTATGTAAAATGCTCTTGATAAACTACATTTCTGTTTAATTACACTTACAATTTTACTTCGGTATTGTGACGCAATGCATCTGGTGATGGGCAATAAGCAGCATATGAATGGAATCAGTGTTATGAGCAAGTTAGCTACCCTTTTTTTCTTTAATCGTACAACTATTCCAGTTAATGGATCAGAGTGGTAGGACCTTTCAGTTGCAGCAGAGTTATTGAAGGGCGGGTCAGAACTGAGGTACATATCTGATAGCAGCTTTTCTTTGCCGTTTAATTCATTCTGTTTAATTTCTAGATATGGTTTATATAATAAAACCTTTAGAAATTAAACTATATATTACAAAAGAGGCGACACTGTTAGAGGAAATGTCAAGTTGCCTGCTATATCAAAGCAGTGGTACTATAAAAAGAAACCTTAAAAAGTACACAAACCAACTATTATTATACAATTAGCAGTTATTATTTTGTTGGACCAAAAGGTGCAATTATTATTAACACAGCAGCTCCCCTCTAGACTATTGACTGAATAGCATTCTCTATAATTTCATTCTTTACAGCATTTCTACTTACAGAAATTCTTTATGAGAAACTTTTGTTGCCCTAAAGCAGAGAAAGAAAGATAAGTCTAATCATGCTCTCTGATATTACCTAGGTTACAGCCAGTCAATGATTACATCAAGTAGCATATTAAAAATGACTGTCCTTATTTTAAAGAGGAGTGACCGGTCCCAGCCACAAGATATTATTAAACCAATTTATCTTGTCCCAATCCTGGCTAAAGCCTTATTCTTATTGCCAGAGATCTATTGCATTACATAAACTGTTGCTTGATCACAGGGGAGCCAGTCTGGGAAGAGAAATATGCATTAGAGCGACTCCACAGCCGTCTTCCACAGAGGACTTTTCCCTGGAAGCAAGAGCTGTGTTCTTTATTTACACATTTTTAAAATTCTACCCATGTGAATATGCCAAGAAATCCATCGATCGGCAACAGATGACGAGGTGGGACGATGCTTGTATGTGAGATGCCTTGCTTTAGCAGCTTTGAGTAAAATTCTTTGTTCTCCGGCCTAGTGCTAGAGGCCATAATTAGTCAAGCCGTAGATGAGCCGAAGAACAGGCATCGGGGCTAAAGAGATGGTCCTCGCCGTCTGTATCGAGCCATTTCACTCCTTCAAGGGAAGCATGACACACAGGCACACAGGAAAATGAAAGTCAGCACCTAAAAATATAACTGAAGCCGAAGCCTTTGCATTTCACAGCATAAGCTCCTTCTCGATTCATAGACTTTTCCTTTATGTTTGAATCTGAGAATATCAATATGTATTAAAATTCTTCCGGAAATCCTGTAGAAAGTCGGTGAGTGTTGAAGGTCAGACATCCCAATACTTTGAAACGCACAGACAGGTAGATCTACAAAACAGACTTTCCATACATATCATCCATTATTCAGACAAAAAAAGAAAAAGGTTACGGCAGAAGGACGTAGGTAGAGTAACAGAGTATTGAAAGAAACAAAACCTAAGGAAGCTTATAAATCAAATGTTTCCTTCGGGATCACGGCACTCGAATGGCCGCCACATGAATGCCTGGTGATTTAATCCTTAGACGTAGCACTTGCACTTTGGAATGGAATAGAAAGAAAAACACATATCCTTATCTGACTCGTCATTCATTGAACATCCACCTCCCCTGAGAAACATTTGAGTCAGGAGCAACCAAAAGCCATTACGCAGTCACACTATAGCTAGATGAAAACAAGGCTTACTGCGCCAGGCTTTTGACAACAGCACAAAGCCTGAAAATGTTTATATTCTAGACCTGTGTAGGAAGGAGCTGCGTTTGACTGCGTTTTACATGTGGAAGTTGAAATACCTACGCAAATTGATATCTGGATTTATTTTTATTTATATAAATACACATGCTTTCATTTATCAGACTATGTTAAGAATCTTACTTGGTGAATATACTGATTGCAAAGTGATACTAAGCAGTATGACCTAATGATTAGTGAGTCTAATTTGTATTCTGAAGGTTGCTGGTTTGAGTCTCAGGTCTGGCAGGAATTGTCGGTGGAGTTACCAGTGCTATCTTCCAGAGACCCTTGAGCAAAGCATAGAATCCTCAACTGCTCCCCCAGGTGCTGCAGCAATACACTGCTCTGGGTGCGTGTTTACTATTCACTGCTGTGTTTGTGCTTATTTGGAAAAGGTTAAATGAAGAGCACAAACTCTGAGTAGGGTCACCATACTTGGCCAAACATCATTTCACTTTCACTTATAGCCATTATATACAACAGGATAAATGTTAAAATGGTAGCATGCTTGTTGTCGCACTGCCTCACACGCTTCTTATTAATTACACATACACACACACACACACTATGTTTAGAAAGAACATTACATTAATAAAAAGTGATAATAAAAAGTGTAGTAAAGACATTTTACACAACATATTATATTAAATAAATGCTGTTTCTCTGTTCTCGGTTTAAAAAAATCCTGAGAAAAATAGCATGCCTTTAACAAAAATATTATCCGTTTTTCAACATTGATAAGCATCAAATGATCATTAGAATGATTTACGGAAGACTGGAGTAATGGATGCTAAAAAAAAAAATACAGTTTTAACATCACAGAAATAAATATAGTTTGTATTATTAAATAGAAAACAGTTTAAGTATAATAATAAATAAATGCAGCCTTGCAAATGAAAATTAAAATAAAAGAAATTCTTTCAAAAACATTTTTCCAACCCCAAACTTGTAAATTTGTCCTCTTCTCTAGCTCGCTTCCTAATCTAATTGACTAAGAAAACTGGCATTTTATATTATAAATATTATCGTGGGCTCTTTAGCAAATTGCTTTGGTTTCTCATTTGTATGTTGCTTTGGATAACTGTGTCTGCTAATGCATAAATGTATTCGTAAATAAATTGCTCAGATGACCAGAGATGGCACTTTGACACTATATGAATACTAAAAACACAATAAAATAGCAATAACAATCTTTCTACGGTATTAGAGATAATTTGGTAGATGAATGTCGTCTATTGTAAAGAACAGCAGGATGTGAATGCATGCTCTGGACTGTAACAGCAGTGCATATAAACTGTTGACTTCTTGGTCAAAATATTCTCGGTAAGCTAAAAACTCAAAATCATGTACTTTGCATTAGGCCTTGCACTGTTAAAACAAAACAGCATACTTGATTGCATTCACAACATGACCTTGCCCATGCTGCACAATTCCCATTTGAACACTTTTCTCCCTTTCACCTTCCTACACTTTCTAGATATTTATTTTCCATAAAACCTAACCAAACACTGCTAACCCTGCTATTTTAACAGCATGATATTTATGGACACTCACCAACTTGGTGCCATAAGAGCATCACTGTTGAATTGTTTGGGAGCAGGCTGTAACAAGATGACGTGGCAACCCTTGGGCGTCGAGTTGAAATTAATTGCATGTGGATAAAAGTGTAAGTTACGTAAATCCTTTATCAGCTAGGCATAATAACAGCAAAAGGAGAGGTCTGACAGATGCCATCACCACTAAACTTCAAGCATTGCTTTTCATGCAAGCACGTGCTGGTAGATTATTAGGAAACATTTTTAAATCCTATTTAGGAAGCAAATGTGTCACGATATGGCAACCCAGAAAACCCCTTGGGGAAAGCACAGCCAGAGCAGAGGTCAAAACTGATTTAATGATGCCCAAAGCACTCTTAACGGGTTGATTTTAAATTAAATTCATAATTTGAATACAACTGCATGTGTACTTTTATTTAAATAAAGATAATTTACTACACACACACGATTCAGTAAATTAAAAAACCTGACGTCAACCAAACTAGGCCGTTTGTTAAGTAATCTTAACTCATAAGTGTCAGCATAAGAGATACTGCTCTGAGATACTGCATAAAAAAAAAAAAACACTACATAAATTAATTATGCACATCTTGTCATTTTCTAAACCCATAGGGGAGGCAAGACATATACAGGTATATTTTTATTCCCAGGGCCTCAATATGACATGCTGTATGGGTCTCCAAGGCATTTCTTCTGAAATAACAGAACTGCAAAGTTTCTGTGGCAGCGACTCATTAATAAACAGACAGATTAATAAACTATTTCGGACACAAAATTAATATGTGCGCCACAGGGGAGGAAGATGAGATGGTTTGTTCATTACATCACATATTAACATAAAGCTTCCTGGGAACCTGCCATCTAATCAGCGTACTCTCCAGTGAGCTGTTACCAGTGATGTTGCAACGTGAAATCCATCGCTACACTACCTCTGAGCACAACGTTTGCTGAATTGGATATTTCATAATCTCCAAGGATATTGATTTGCACAGTAGACACCTAAAATGTCCTTTTCAGAATAGTACCATGTGCACACTACAAGACCAAAAAGTCATAATCCATTCGACATTCGAAGGCAGTTTATTGCTATTTTGGTCACAGATTATTACGTAATTTACCACCAACCTAGTTGGAGATTAATTAAACTGACACGACATTAAAATGAAAAGAGCAGTAGATCAGGTTAGATTTCAAACTCCTCTTTGTGGATCTACTCCATCGTCTTTGGACTGCATGTGAACCATATCTATGTAGTCAAACCCAAATGTTCACTGGCCACAGTTGCCAGTGAACATCAAGAGGCAGATCTGCTGATTGCACCTCTTCAACACTAAAGCAATTCTTCTCACCCTGATGTATTGGCCTCATATTCCCAGCTTGATGAGCTGATCATCATTATAGCCGCAGTGGAGGAAATCAAGAGAGGCAAGAACAAAAAGAGACATTGATTTGGTTGAGAATGAAGCAGAGAACGACTGACTATAACAGCGACGTCACACTGAGATGGGTGATGGGAAGCTTTGAGCAGAAGCCAGAAATGTGGGAGGTGATAACACTGTGCCTGCTGAGAAACACGTGATGGAGATCACTTGTTGGCAGTGTTTACATAATTTAACCATATAAGCAAAAGACAAATATGAAATGAATAGCCAAGATAATAAACAGCTTCATAATGTCATAAGGAAAAATTAAAAGACAACCCATTAAAAAAGTTAAACAAAGTCGGTAAAACAAGATAACTCTGTGTTCACCTTGACTGACTTATGCAGTGAAATTAACCAATAATTGGGAATTTTCAGATTACAAAAATAACAACAACAACAACAACAGCTACTGTATGTCCACAATTTTCATCATGGTTTCTATCTGAAATGAAAAATAGTCATTTTTTAGATCTATGAGTAAAATTAAGTCATTTCAATTTACAACACATCTTATAGTTAGTGTAGACCTCAAACTTTGTGCGTTTTAACGTTTTTACATAAAGACTACAACTACCAGAAGCTACAGTACCTGGTCTCATGGCATAAACATACCTTGATGCACTCTTTAGCAAAACACAAAACACGTACCCACAAGTACATATCGCTGCAGTTTCCGAAAGAAATGAACACTTGAGGCAGTAAAACTCAAGATGCCTTTTATTCCTTTTTACACAAATTTATAACAGAGTTTGGATTAATAAAAGTGGAATATTCGCACAATTACTTGAATAATATCAAGATATGACTTCAAAGCAATATTAATATATTTGAAAACTGTTGTTTTCGAACGTCAGCATTACACATATCCAGCTTCACATCTATAAGTTTTCATAGATGGTACTGTAAGTTTGTTCAGTAGCTCACGACATAAAGAGAGGTACTTGAGAGGCTAGAAGCTCCAAAAAAGTTTGGCGTTGGGCTTAAGTTCAACACGAAAGAGAATTAGCTTTTAGCAACAGTCAATTCAGAATTTCAATTCTGAATCCCCCGCAGTAAATACCTATATCAACACAATAAAAATGTGTCCTGTGTTTTAGTGCCGCTCAGTGGACATTACCTTTTTGAGAATGCGCAAGAAATGCAGTAAGTCACGTAAAAACAGTGTTGCACAAAAAGTGCACAGAGGTACATATTTTTATGAGACTCAGTTGACCAGAAGAGTGTGACTTTTTCATGCTTGGCATGTTAGAAAATGATTGTTATCCTTACACACCAATCTGTAAGCAACCTTGAAGTAGGTCTACAACTGAACTATATTGTCAACTCAACATACAAAAATCTTTTCTAATTCTTTTGACCATACAGTGTTGATAAGTCAATGACCTTAAAAATGGCTTAAAATCTATTGAGAAAAGGTCTTCTGGCTGACCAACAAACTGAAGTCAAGACTGAACTGCTGTACAGCAGAAGACTTGATAATAAAGTTTAATGCAGCAGTTTTGCTAATTAATTCTTTCCTAATCCTGTTCATACGTCCAATACATTATGCATCACTACATTGAGCATAACTAGCTGTGCAAAGGCAGTTGAGATCATTAGCATTGTGGTCATCCCACGCACAATAATTGATCTCAGTGACAGAGGTTTCACAGCAGGTTGCAGCGAATATGCATAAAAGGCTCTTGGTTACAGCAGGAAGGAAGATGAAACCTGTGCATTGTAGTTGAAGTTAGTTCAGCCCATGTTGCTAGTCTGCAAACATATTAGCGTAATTGTCACAGGTACTTCCAAGATCCTATCAGATTATTGCAAGCTAAATGCTTATTACTTAGTACAAGACCTCTGATATTTAACAACATGTTGATGATGATATGGCTTTGACATTGCATACAAACTTTTTACACAGGCCACATCTGAGCTCTACTGGGAGCTCTGTGTACAAACACAGAGTGTGTCTACTGCCAGTAGCTTACACTACACAGCATTCTGTGTACATTTAATTACAGAGAGTGGTTGCTGTGAAAATGCTTTACAGGACAAACAGTTTATCAAAGCATCATTTACTGAATTGGGTTGGCTCCAGGGGCATGTTCATGCATGTACAAGGGATTCACTTCTGCGTGATCTTAATAAACTGCCACTAATCTATAAATGCCAATGCTGAAGCTAAATAAGCATTTGGGGAACTGCTGACACTAAGCAAAATATCAAAGCGGGAAGATGCTAGTCCAAGCCACTCGGTGAAGTGGCCATGCACAGTAGAAATAGGAGAATCACTCGTTAGAAAAAATGAAGCGAACATTTTAATATGCACATGCTCTTAAAATGAAAGGTTATTTATTGGCATCTCTCATTCCATGATGACCCTTTCATAACCTTGAAAGGTTTTAGAATTATGCTAATGTTCCATATTCAAGATTTTTTAAAAGAGTGTTTCACTGAAAGGTTCTCTGGCGACTCAATGTTTCTACTATGGCATCACTGCGTGTGGAACCTATTCTTTTTTGGAACCTAGTAAAAGTGACATGTGTGAACCCCTAGAGATGAGACATAATAAGCAAATAGTAAAGAGAAACGGTATGATTCAATAGTGTTTTGTCCCTCACTAATTGGAAATATAAAGCTAGCTATAAAACTAAATAAACATCTGAACAAAAACAGCGGATAAGTCTTAGCAATGCAGAGTCAACAAGTGTGAACAAATCATATAAATCCAAATATAACATCCCGACACTAGAATAATAGAAGACTGTTTCCATCTAAGAGTAAAAAATAAAATAAAGTAATGAATTACTCAAATAATAAAATTAAAATATTTGACTTTATATTTCATAATGTAACAATGTGCATACTGTATGAACAGTGAGTAATACGTTATACTGACATAAACATTTTCAATTTAGTGAGTTACAACTAGGCACATACTTCATCTTGCTATTGAGATAATAGCGCTGTTGTGGCTCTATACAATGTTACCCATGTCAAATTTACACCATGGTAACAGGAAGTGCCTGAAGAATTACTGTCAATTCTGACATAATAGCACTTCAGGCAAACTGTGCATCTTTATGAGATACATGCCTTTTAGCTCATATTTCAAATTCAAATTTTCAACTGTATACTTCTACGGTTTAGCCTCCAGCCATTAATTTCCTGAATCAGCTGTAATAAGTGAAACAAATGCAACTTAAGTAATACATCTATGACAAATTACAATTACATATAAAAAAAATCTACTAATTCAGTTTCTCAAATCATCCAGTGATCTGAAAAGAAAACAGTTTTTCTATTTAAACAGCTTGTTTTTTTAATGGCAAATGATTTTCTGTTTGTCTTAATTGAAGATTTGTTCATTCTTAAATCTGATTACTGTTGATTTGTTCTGAACGGCATCTGTCTTGCTCGAAAATATCAGTCTACAACTGCACTTCCTTTTTTTTTTTTTTTTCATTTTTCATCCTGTTCATACTTCTCTTTAATGCACTTTTAGTACATTGCACAGTCAGCTGCTCAAATGCTGAAGAGACTACTTGTTCTCTTTGCTCTCCTACTCATTGCCAGTCAAGTGTTCAAACGGTTTGAGTAATACAGACAAAATCTAATCTAAAAAAAAAAAAAAAAAAAAAAAAAAAAAAAAAAAAAAAAAAAAAAAAAAAAACAGTAATGAATCACAGAGCGTGTCAAGTGACAAATACCAATGAAAAAGTGGCCTTCTATGACTCCCGGCTATAGAACTGTCAGGAAGTGATATTCAGAGCTTGGAGTCAAACACAAAATGAGAGATTGAGTTTGACCATAAAAATACAGTGAGGGGAAAAAGCCATCAAGACCTCGTGTCGCTTCAAAGTCTCAGGGGTTCTCCCGTACAATGGCACAGAAGCTTAGAGACAAAGAATCAATACAATCTGTGAGGTTTTAACTTTCTCTCTTGGCTGAACATAATGGAAAAAAACATTACATAAAAGCAAATATTGCTGCCGGGCAGCATGCTGCAACTGCAGAGTGCACTGCTACAAGTCCTGGAGTCACTGGAGGACTGAGAATCATGATGACAGCTCCAAATGGTTGACCAGAGGACAACAAGGATAGATACTTGCATCAAAAAGCCTGTCACATCAGCCCATGACTGTGTTCTCACTTATTTACAAATAGCTTATCAAAGGTCACTGTGCTTGCAGCGAGTTTCTATCTTAAAGGCATGGTTCATCCAAAAATGGCAATTCGGTCATGCTGTCAACTTATTTTTTTCTTTGCAAGTCTGTGCTGTAAATGGTGTTTTTGTCCAGTTGTTTTAGCCCCTATGGATTTTCACCATATGCACAAAAGAGCTACAAAACATGCAAAATAGTCATACAGGTGACATTAGTGTAGGTAAACGAGGCCCATCTCTTTAAATAATTACTTTGACTGCCATATATTTCTTTTAAAACAAATTGATTCAGCTTTTAAAAGGGCCCTGCACATAAAATGGCCCACTACAAATATTGACACATGAAGATGGGTAGAAGCCAGAGGCACCCTGTTGATCGCAGCATCTGTGCCTTGAAATGTAGACTTTCAACATTACACTACGACATGAACAATGGAAGCCGTACTAGATTTGGCTTTCCTGAATGATCACATTTCTGGGGACTGAGAGCTGATAACAGATAAAGGCAGCTGTGCTGGAGTACGACAGACAGGAAAGCCTGCCGAAGCACAGACAAGAGGCAAAAGCGCATTTGTCAGGCGGTATTGCTCACCAGGGCTTTCCCAGCCGGTGAATGTGAGGTGACAGTGTTTGCAAGAATTAAAACATCACGCTTTATCTCACTGCCATAACCTGATACATCATATTTTTAGCGAGGCAGCACATGAACACGTACAAGAGGGGTTGGCGTACGGGCCAAAGCGGAAGTGGGAGGGGTGTTTTTTTTAAAACAATGCTATGGCCAGGGACCACTCAACCAGGCAAGACCAAGCTGTTGCCTGGCTCACGGTCCATATGCAGGTCTCTACACCCCTTCACATGCAGGAGACAGTGAGGAGCGTCAGTCTCTTTTACTGGATCACGCAGCTCCCGCACAACCAGCGATAGCCCTCCTGCTTTTCAAAGGCAACAGATATATTAGAGGAAAGGCCTCATGTTGTCAAAGACAATATTCAAATTCCCCGGTTTGATGACATAAATAATTACATTTGACATTCCATTTTTAGCATGAAATGCAGCTCTTCGTTTTTAATAAAAAATAATAATAATTAATTATTAAAAGGCATGCACCATAATGCTGCAAGTGAATTTATGCATCACCAAAAATATAATGTACAACTAGATTTTCTGAATATTTCAAAGAAAATTTACTATTTAAAACTATTACCATTATTAAAAATGCATTTTAAGTGAGAGTTAGATGAAGCATGCACAATAAAATAACTAATATCCAGTAATACCAATAAAAAAAAATTATAAAAAATTGTTTATATATTAGCCAATACGTTTTTTCCAAAACACTCTTTAAAGGGATTAACGTAGCATGATGATAATTAATGTGTAACATTCTACACTTTAATGAGCATTAAAGAACAATGAACATTTTTCCACAGAATTTATTCATCTTGATGTTAATTGCAAATTAACTGGAATGTTTTATCTGTAAACATTAATCCATTAATGCAACATGAACATGCATTTAACAACTTTATTTACATTATATAATATTAACTAAGGTTAGCAAGTGCTATAAAATATGTTAGTCAGTTCATATTAACAACTTTTTTGTAAAGTGTTACTAATAAGCAATGGATCTTTTTTAAATGAAATGTTCTGAAAAGAATGGACAGTTTTAAGTACCCTTGACAAATTCATGTGGTTATGCTAGTGCCAATATAATAAATAAAAAGATGCCAGTAATGGGACCTTAAGCTAGCAGGAAGAAATTAATTGTACGGGACAGTGTGTACAGAAGTGTGCAGCTGTGGAATTAAACTAGGGACTTGAAAAACATTTTCATAATTAATTAGTCAGTCAGTTGTCTAAACAAGTACTGTGTCTGTGTTCAGGAATCTCTATATACGCCTGCATCATGCCCACCAGACCCCAGACATGTTTCAGAAACTACTGTACAGTAAGTGCCGCTTTTCAATAACTATAACCTTGTATTGAACAAAGCTACCAAAGTCCCCATGAGGCTCAATGCACAGCAGCACAAAACCACTTATGCGCATCCCGGATGCACAATAATACACTTCAATGTAATCTCAGCACTTGGGCTCATGGGTTTTTCCTTGCTCAGCATACAAAAGTTCATAACTGTTAGATCAGAAAGATTGTCTGTGCCCAACACCTAATTTAGTGCACACAAAAGTTTTTTTTTTTGTACTGAAACTATTTATTTAAGCATTCATTTGCAGTATTCTGACAGACACCTGGGAGTGCGATCCACACCACAATACTTTTTGTTCTCATAGAGGGTTTTACCATGATAAATTGCTAGCATGTTGAAGTATCACTGCTAAAATGATTGCTGATTGAAACTCATACAGAACTCTACGTAAAGAGAGAGAGAGAAAGCTCAGCTGTGCATTTACAGCTAAATTAAAATAAGATTTCAAATTAGATTTTTTTTTTGTAAAATTTGATAATTTTGAATACAGCTTATTTTAAATATTTTAAATAAAATGCGTCTTGCAGCTTGGAAGTGTACAGAGTCTGCTTGGTTTGGAACCATCGCATTAAAGGAAACATTACCGTACATGTTCAGGCTGTTCATTTTCATCTAGCAGTGCATAAGAGACCCAATTCAATCCTTGTTATCACACAGCTACAGGTTCAGTACAGTACCGTGACTCCAACTGCATTGCATGCCAGGCATAAATAGACATGAACTGATCAACTTAACATAAATGCCTCTCTCACACATCAAGCTAAAGGTATTATCCCCAGCAGCCTGTAGACCGGTTTTATTTCTCATTAATTAGCCAAGCTTAACCCTTAAATAGTGTCTGTATCCTGGGAGACTTTTAAGAGGATGGAAGGGGGAACAGTAAGTGAGGAAGTGTCCCTAATTTCATTTAATTAAATATTTAAAATGAAATTCTTCCAAATATTAAGGACAAACAAACTATTGGCGTCAACTTACCACATTTATCCAAAAAGTAACATGGTCACATGCTGTGGGAAGGCCACTGACCTTGAGGTAAATGTTCCCATCTTTTACCACAGGCGTACGGGACACCCCCGCAGTGCAGGGAGCCCCCTCACGGCGTTATGAGCCAATTATAGTTAAACTTCCCTATCTACAATGATTTTTCTCTGCATAGGAGCTGCATCAAGCTGTGCGAATCCACTGATTTTTAATGTGGTGTAAATTCAGTGTTGATGCATTCACACAATTGGTGCAAACAAAGTATTTTACACTCCGATGTTTTATTCTAAGATTCAGATATGCCAACAATATAGGTTATATGTTAGGTTACTTTGAATTTGGGCTTGCTTCAGCTAACCAAATTTAAGACCAGAGTGTTCTACCAAAAGAAAAAAAAATAAGAAAAGAAAATTAAATTAATTTAGCAATAAAAATAATAATACATAAACATAATGAGATTGTCCAAAGTAACATCACAGTCGTTTCCCATAATATTTCACTGCTGACCTCATTTTTATTGTAAAAGCAGGTGCATTTTCGTAACATTCATTTTTTTTTTTGCTACTAGTTCTAGATTTTATACACTTTGCTATTCTTATCAATTTTTACACATGTCTCTAAATTGAATAGATGCATGGGCATGGCACATTCACAGGTAATATCTTCCTGAAATACAAGGTGGATAAACAAAAACGCTCATCCTCGACGTCACAGCTTGTGGGTGGGGCCTCGTGACATGGTTCACAATAAGTCTTTAACATGTCATAGGCTTTTTTTTTTTAACTCCAAAGCATTATTTTGGAAAGCATCACCCTGCATTATTTCATTCCTAATGCGTTGGAAAATAGCAATGCAGTTTGATGCTTGTGCCTATTAATGGGTTAATGCACGTGCCGTCCGCGTGCGCTTCATTCCATAAGAGACTAGACCTCCACTCTTGTAAAAAAAATCTACTTAAAGTGGTGGTATCTAAAGAGCAATGTCAATTTAGATCAGAGTATTAGCTCGGAACATATTATCTTTAGAGGCTCCAGAGCAAACGGCGCTGAAAGAGCAGTTGTGAAGACGCGTTCAACAGATGGGCGACTGCTCTTCCTCACGGCCGCAGACCTGTACGGACAAATCTTGCTTTGATTAATTAGCATAAAGCCTGGTCGGGAATGTTAATTAAAAGACAGCTGCATTGGCTTATCGACTAACTATTATCAGTGTGTCAGTTACAAATCAACTGAATTCTATTTTAAGTTGCGGCGTTAAAGGCAACTACAGCGGGCGCCAAATCACAGTTGTATCACCTTCAAATAACATTACAGTCGCACGGTGACAGCAGAGACGGTATTTAAACGTCGATATGAACACAATGATGAAGATCAAAAGAGATATACAGCTTGACGCAAAATGTTTCTACTTCTAGTTTTCCAGTGAGACGTACACTGAGCGTGTCTTTCAAGGCAGGCGCGCCACGAACGTGGTCTGGTTGGTAGAAAAATACATGTTCTCTGTAAGTTTATTGTCAAGGCATGAATGAATAGAAAAGGCAACGGAGATCTCGATCCTCAATGCATTTCTGATTTAAATGTTGCTTATAAAGACAAAACACTTGATTCCAAAGAGAGGAAAATGAGATACTTTTACATGGGCTATTCCAACTTAAAGGATCATGAAGTAAACGTATTGTGGCAGGTCTATGATAATACGCTACGACCATTCAAACGCACAAGCGAAGCAACACAGTGACAGTTACAGCTTATCATACGGACATTAAAAGAAACCGAAGCACTGACATACCTTGTCTCTGTCAGCAGTAGTTATTCTATATTCCCCGATTTGTTCCGTAGATGCAAATACAGTTTGCCATCCATGACACGACTCAGTTTGAGATTGAGTGTATTTTACCACAATCTATCCTAAAAAAACGAATCCGAGTATTTTCAGAGGACGAGAAAATAAAAATAAAAAACTGCAAAGGAAAGATGCTAAATAACATTAGAAGAGAAGGGCAGAAACAATAAGCCTAATCAAACACAAAAAAAGAAGCGAACACAAAGAAGGGGAAACAAGAAAAATGCGGTAAAAAAATCAAATGCCGCAGAAAACGAAATGACTTTAGTTCACAAACTGAGGGCTCCGGTAATTCCACGCTGCGTCTCTGTATTCCAAACGCACTGAGTGCGCTCTGCAACGGGGGACGCCGATCTATCCGTTTATTCCCAATCTGCTGCGGTTTTACTTCCTGGACTTCAACTTGCAGTTGCATCACTTACACCTGAGCGTTCGTGTGAAAATGCATTCGCCTTCTCTCCCTGTCGGCTTCGGCAGAACCCTTTCCATGCACTGGCATCCGAGCTCTCGGTGAAGAACCGCCGCACTCAGTCAGGCGTCTGGATGCCCGCATTCACCGTAGCAGCGAGGAAGGATAGAGGCGCGCTCACGCTATCCTTTCTCGAGGGAGCTGGACGCGCGCGCTACTCACCTACGTCAGCCGGCGCGTGCTCCAAATAGAACGCCGGGGAAGTTCGTTCCTAATTCTCATTAGATTCGAATCGGCTGCGAATGTGATCTCACTTTATTATGAATTGGGGTTTTGCTTGCTTTCCGCCTGCAGGTTGAAAGCGTTATCGCTTCAACCTCGTAGACAACTTGACACCAAATGAACCAAACGCATATGACTTGTGGTAAATTTCCCCCCCCCCCAGTTTGTTCATGGTCTAATGGTTTCATGGGTACAATAGTTTTTGAAGCTATGCATGGACTGTTTGACAAACTGGGGTAGGCTATCGAAGAGACACCAACCATATGATTAAATGTGTTGAAGCATTAAAAATATTGAAGCAGCACTTTGCAAGTTACAAAACTCAGCACTCTGGCGTGGAATGATACAGTCTTTTATGTCCGTGAAGTAAGTTTAGTTGGTGCATCAGTCAGCATAAATTGGTCTGTAATAACCAGTATTTTTTTTAAGCAAAATCAGACTTTCGCTTCGTACTGAATATTTATGATCTGGGTGAATCATGATCATATTTGAATTCACAGTTACTGTTTGTTTATTTAAATTAACTCATTACAAAAGCAAGTATAAATGCAATAAACCACACAAAGGAATGGGAGAAACTGCAATGAAATCAACATGGCTGCTGCAAAGCAGGAAGTCCTAGCCTAAAAGAGCCAATCGTTTAATTGCCTGGCTGTTCCCAAGTTACCTGATGATTTACCTGTCTTGGACTTCCTTCATAAAATCTTCATGAGAGATCAATAATATTGAAGTCTATTCCAAACCTTAATATTTAATTTTTTTAAGTATCACTGTAGTATGGTTGATTTTGGTTGGGGATTGCAGTCTGTATAAGTTTTTCTTTCCCTTATGAGACACTACTTTATGGGATTTAATTATGCTTTGCAGATTTTTTTTTCTCCTGCTGGCATAAAACATGTGGTTATTGTAGCCAAATGTTAAATTTTCATTTCCTCTGATCCAAGCAGAGGCCCATTTCAGAAAGGAGGTTCAAACAACTCGGAGTTTAAACTTGAACTCTGAGTTGATCAACCCAGAGATTAAAAACTCAGAGTTTTAGGTTTCAGAACATCTGATCTGAGTTAGATCAATCGACTCTGCCCGAAATCACAGGCAAATCGGTGCTCGTTCACGTGAGTGACAATCACACAGTGTGAATTATCAAAGACGTGATCTGAGAGAATCGCCGACACCCGTGAGATATTTGGCATGCTAGATATCTGGACCTGTCGGCGATTCAGAATCATGCCGTGTGAACACAGCAGCGACTGAATGCTACCGCAGATAGTCACGCAGTGTGAAAACATCTGTGACGTGACTGCTTTGAAAATCGTGCAGTCTGAACTCGGCATAACTCATAACTAAGTTAAGCGGTGTAACCTCTGAAAAAAGAGATTGGCATTTTTGTGCTCATGCAAAGTTACAGCAAATATGAGCACATATTTAAGTATAATAACAAATAAGTAATGTAATGTGTGATGTTTGACTTTTTCACATAGTTACAGTACATTACCCTGTTCAGTGAGATGATTTGAAGCTAATATTAATATTATTTATTAATATTATTATAAGCTAATATTGTTTTTTGCAGTAATGTCAAAGGTAAAACTATGTTATTGAATCTAATTGTAACTGTCATGTAGGTGCACTCCTGCAGGTATTAAAAGAATATGTCAGCAGCTGAAAATGAAATTTAAAAATATAATTCAATCAGGTAAGGTTTGAGCATGTCATGTTTTTTTGTTGTTGTTGTATTTTTTTAAATGCATACAGTGCATACACTGGCCTTACTTACGCCGCATCCCTAATACAGAAAGCTTCCAATAGCGAATAAATGTAAGAGCACGGCCACGATTGGCCATGTTAGTGATGTAAGAATGGATTAGATTATGGATATAAGTGACTTAATTGATAGCAACGAAAAACTAACGTTCAAACAAAAATGAAACGTTATGGGGTGTAACGGTGGTTGCCCAAAATAATTATTTTACTTTTAATTATTTAAAACATTCAGATGAACACGGGAAGCGAACCTGGGTCAACCGTGGTTTGACGCTGTCATCAAACCCCTAGACCACAATTCAATGTATAAACCAGTGTTCAGACTTGACTTAAAGATGAAACTTGAGCCCAACAAAGAAAAAAAAAACCCCACAATTGGTTATTAATGTTCGGCCGCTAGAAAAGTATCTACTTGTCACAGATTTTAAAAGTTATCCCGGATAGCTCAACCACACAATACCACCGTTGCAAGGGAAAAGACAAAAAGATCCACTCTGGGTCTCAAAATCCTTGCCCGACGTAAATGTAATTCTCTTCGAATGAATACAGCCTCTTCATCTTTGGGATCCTCCAAAAAAGGACAAGCCATTCTTGTTACATTCTTGTTTCTTCTCTGTTTGTGTCCGAAATGTGGGCATTGAATGACTAAAGCTACGGCGAGAAATACCGCTTCGTCTTTAAAAAAGGGGTGGAGACCGACAGAAACTCCGAGTTTAGAGAATAAAACCTGCTCCCGACCAGGTTAGGTTTAGAGAGTAAGTTACCACGGTAACTGACTCTGAGTAATAGTTACCTCTCTTTCAGAAACAGACTTGAGTTACCCTGCTTTCTCGGGTTTGACAAACCTGCCTTTTTGAAACGGAAAACCCAGAGTTTCCCTTAACTCAGGGTTAACAAACTCTGAGTTTTCACTTAACCTTCTTTCTGAAATAGGTCCCAGAACACTTGGTTCAACAACTATATATTTAAAATATTGTATTTCCCTTGTAAAAGAGATACTTATAGTTGTTATTATTATTTGTATTTATTTTCATGCGCTTTTGTAATCTTTAAACAAAATTATGTTTCCCAGTGTGAGGCATCTAACTTTTTTTTTTTTCACTCACACAAGATTACAGCAAAAGGAAACAACAACGATCCAGTGATCCAATTAATTACTGATGGACCAAATTAAATCCTGCCTTGTATTGTTTTTCTTGGTCGAGAAGCCATTTTACTTTTATAGGGAAGAAAAGACGATCAATGAACTTAAATGATCGTTTGATGGCAGCTTTAACTCTTTGTAACGTTTTACTGCAAATTTATAGTATTTTTACTGTGCCCATAAAAGCCTAAATTCCAAATGTTTGTGTTCATGTCAGCTGATTTTACCACGTTTACAGCTGAGCTTTTGACCGAATACGTGTTGTATTTTGCACATTACATTTTTTAAAGAGATGGCAGGTTATGTTACCTTCTGACGAGCCTTCCATGTATATCATGTTTGTGCCAATAATGCATCACAGTGGACTGATTTACCACTACAACATTACTCTCTGTTAAATCTTCCTGCAAGTCTTTTGCAGCCGTACAGGGTTTTCACTTTCAATCCTAGAGCATTCTAGTTTTATTGAAGTTATGTTTTTTTTCCCCCCTTGGTCTTTAGATCTTTCCTTGATTCTTTTTTTCCTAACTTATATTTGGCATCTTAGATATTGCACAATGTAAAATACCAAGCATTTCCATAACCTTCCCCTTACTTTATATATATATATATATATATATAAAGTTTTTTTTTTGTTTTTTGATTCTCAGTCAGCTGTATAGAGAAGCCTGTGGCTGTTGAGCTTAAACACCTTAAGTGTTTTAAAGAGTGAGATAATAATTACATGAGCCGCACTTAAATCAAGGCCCTAAGAGGTTAGCAATAACGGTCGCAAAAAAAACTACTTTGCACATAACCTTTATTATTATTATAATTGGTTATATTTAGAAAATAAGAGTAAACCATGATTTGCAGAAATGTCAAGTTTAAATTTTGTTAAGCTTACTTATTTTTTGCTGAGGTTTTGTAAGCTTATTTTCAGTAGGAGCCGCAATGGAACATTACTTACAGTAGTAAAGAATGCCCAAATATAGCTTATAAGAGGACTTATAAATATGCATATGATTGAATTTCATACAGTTTGCTTGCACTGCCTTCCCTGAGCCCATAAGTCACTTTAAATTTATATTAAAGTTTCGTAAAAATGCAACAGGTGTGAAGAGTGTGTGATTACCAGTCTTTTTACTTCATGTGCATAAGAACAAATGTTATTTAACAAAACACCACAGTATTTTTTACAGTATTCACATTACTCAGAAGTTGTCTACTATTAGAATTGGAGTGAATGTTGGAACCGAAGTGCGTCTTTCAAGTTGAGCTAGCATTCATTGCAAGGACATATTTCCCATTTTTTTTTTTTTAAAGGGCCATACAGTCTGTGCCACCATGAATGGCCCTTAGTGATTTATGAGTAAGAAATGAAAAACATTCTATGTGACGTTTTATTTGTATTTTTCTTGTCACAGTACAATGTTTGAGATCCGTAGCATCTGACAATTTGATGTTCGTATGTAAATCACTTAAGAGGCTTCTTGTTTGGAGATCACAATAAGCACAGTTGATGTGAGCATCCGAACCTTCTGGTGCATGAAAAAAGAGATTTCTCCCTGGCCTTGACTATTCTATTTGCTTCTGTTTTGTGCCAGGGAGAAGAACAGAGGCTGAGAACACAAAGCACTGATTAATGGACTGATGGAACGGAACATAAATACAGTTGTTTTCTTAATTGACACTGTGGTAATTCTCCTTTGCGTTGTGTAATTTGAAATGCCTGCCAAAACAAAAAAAACGCTGCACTAATTTTCCTTTTCGAAACATCGGTTTGCATGGTTAAATATAGGGAAGCACAATACTTTGGGTTCATATTGGTTAATGACATTAGTTTTTGTCGTTAATTTTTTTAACTCATTTCACGCATGCGCAGTGTGACAAATTATTTGTCAGGAAAGTGGGACAACAATTACTTTGGAGTAACTGCACTTTTCATCAGTGGCAACTGAAGTCTTTTAAGCTGACTATATTAAAAACTGAGGAGCATCATTTTGCGGAGGCTTGTAAAGAACAGTTCCTGTCTGTTGCATGTAAGTGGGGGCAAAACGACAACCATTGGAACTGACGGTGCACGCGACATGGTTGCCGCAGTTTGTCTTACACGCTATAAACACATGAACTCTTGTCGCTCACATGCTGCAGAGAAGTGTCACAGTGAGTCTTGCTGACAGCGGCTTTGTGGATGCTTTGGTCAAGGCAGCGCGTAGCAGAGCAGGAGCGGCAGTGCCGTGTGCACGATAGTTTCGGCGCCGAGTCTATTTTGTCTTGGATCTCAAAGCATAACCTATTTAAGCCTCCTGTTGCATGGCAAAATTTAGTATTTCTGATACAAAATGTGAGAAGGGTCAGACATCCTTTTTCCTGACAGGCTCTGCTATTTTTTTTCTTATACACATATTGAAAACTTTGCTCAAGTTTAAGTTGTGTAAACTAAATATAGACAGTCGCATAACAAAGTATGCTGGCTAAGACATAAATCAAAGCACATGGCACACAGTGTTCAGAGAATAACGCTGGAAATTACGACAGAAAAAAGATGCTTGTCTATAGCTTACTGTAGTGCAAGCAGCGGCGCTTACGTGTGCAGTGTGAAACCGGCGTAATGGTAAAAGATTGTTCTCATTGCAAAGACAAATATTATGGTATGTTTCAGCTTGATTTAAACCACCATTATTTGGCTGTGTTCATAAACAGACACATTATGAAAATTCTGTATCTGTGTCCTGTTATTTATCTTTTGGTATGCATTTCAGGGAAAAAAAGGGTTAGGATTCAGGTGTAGTTGCAAATAGTGATTAATCATGATTAATCCATTGAAAATCCTGATACATTTGATAAAATATTTTTAGCATTTGACAGCCCTAAAATAAAAATAAATATATAATATTTGGTTTTGTTTTACACATTATATACACATTATGTGTGTTATGGATACATAAATACACAAACATACAGTGTATGTTTTGAAAATATTTACATGTAATTTATTTTTTTTTTATTGTAGAAAAAGTAAAAAACAAATCTTAAATATACATAAATTAGTGTTAAATATGCATATTATAAATAAATATACACAGTGCGCACAGCATATTTTGGATGTGATTAATCACGATTTAGCATTTGATTGTGCGCATATATATATATATAAACACTACATTTAACAAGGTTAAATTATTAATGTTTAGCAAATATTAAAAAAAAAAATACTACTTATTTAATTTAAAGGAAAGGAATTTCCTTTTGCGTGTTTTGAGGCTGTATGCTGATTCTTTGGTTTTTAACATTAGAACATTAGAAGATTCCATTGACAAATTTCTTAACTTTCATAACAATAGATGTCTTTTTGTACTTTCATATTTCATATCATCTTTTTATCAATTGGTGAAATAGACAAAGGGGCCTTTAAGATACACACAGACACCTTTTAAGTGTTCAGTCCAATCAGTTAAACTCATTTAAAGTCATTCAGTTTTAAATCTCGCTCCCCAAATTTCCCCTTGCACTCTCAAGGACGCACACAAGTGCTGACGTGATAAACCAAGCTTTTAAAACAGCACAGCAAGTTGACTGCATTTGAGCAGATAAGTTAAATCTCATGCTTTTCATCTTACATCTATTCCCATTTTTACTTACTATTTTATCTGTGCTTTTCTTCTCATCTCACACATCTCCCCCAGCATTTGTTCCTGACCTATAATTTGGTGCTCTTTCTTTTTTTAATTTAGAAATGTCAAAATTTAGGACAGGTGGTAGGTTGTGACTAAATGTGAAAATGAAAAATTGTGGAAAATCATGAGGCCTTACAAAAATGCCACACATTCATCTCACAGCTTCACCGTACTGTGATGCAGTGGGCTCTCTTTTCTCAGTCTCTGTGTCTGCGTCTCTCTCTCTCTCTTTTCCACGCTCCCAAACACAATCCATCGGAATGCTTTGTTGGAGCACGGAGCCCAGCAGCCCGTGGTTTATCTCGAGTACAATGCTGATAAAATATGACAATTATGATGATTTCCCTTGCAGCATGATTTCATTCACTGAAGGGAGGTGAAGTCATCTTTAATGGCTACCTTAGTAAATAAAGTCAGCCTCAACATTCTGACCTGCTCCACAAGGGCCATAAATCACAGCTGCAATGCACTGGTGAACAAACACATAAACAGAAACGAAGAAAAAAGAGTTAATATTCAAGCTTATGCATATTTACATGCAAAATATTGCTATGTGTTGCTGTCACGCTAGGCAGCAAACACAGTAAATGTGCAAGGCCATTTTCCACACAGGAGACATGATTACCCCAGTGTCAAGCTGTTTCTAATTACCAGATTCATTTGAGAACATGGGGAGGACTGATTTCCCAAATCCTGGTTACAAAGTATCTAAAAAAAAAGATGGCAATAACTGTAAAGATTTCTCCTGGTGGGTTGAAATACACACAGTGACTTGTGCACCTGACTTGAAACAGAAAATGTGACCACTTGTTACACTAAAGGCCCAGATATACTGTAGCCGAAATACTTGGTATATTGTTAGTGAACATCTGGCGATTGCCGCCCACTCTTTAGAGAGCAGCGTTTAGATGATTATGTAAATATGTTACACATTTTTTTCTTTTTTTAGTTAAAATAACAATACAACAAAAATGACAGTGGTGATAAAACAGCTGTTAAGAAAGCATTTGTCATTTGTGCATATGTTTGCATAAGCTCTACAATTTATATTTTATATATATAGGACTTCATGTAATAGACTACTTTAAAAGCAAGCAGAATAACAATACATGAAAAATTGCTTTTAATAAGAATTACAATAATTAATAAGCTTTCCAGTGTGTTGAAATTGTACTTGCTTCTGAGCTTGACAAAATGAATATAAGAAATAAATCAAGGACAATTTCTATGCCAGACCCAGATGCGCAAAACATTTGTACAATCACCATGGTCCAATGGTAGTTCAAAGGTGTTTACCAGTCGGTAAGCTGTTTTAAACTCACGAAATTAACTCCAAATCATTTTGGTTTGTGTTTAAAATGGTGTCACACCTGTTCATTCTTCATCTCAGTAATATTGAAAGCCATAAACCAAACCATCCAGCTCCAGACAAAGACACAAGACTTGAATAGTGTATTTTTATTATTGTATATATATATATATATATATATATATATATATTTTATATGTCTTCATCACATAAAACACACTGGTACATTTCCAAGCTGTTTAATTATAGACCTGTATAAAATTGTGAAATAATCAAATAAGAAAGTATTTTATTCATGGATCCAATTAGTCGCTTTTTAAAAATTAAGATCTATGTAGCAAAGGGGGACAGGTCCCATCAGCAGAGGAAGCTGTTGGCTGTGCAAAATCTGGAAACTGCAGATAAACAGATCACATAAATGCATCTTTGCACAGGTGCTGCCCAGCCTTATTTTTCTTCCCCCAGACCGGCAAGACAAACTTCAGACTATGCAGACCTTTGAGCAAACACTGTCTCTCTCTGGACGCACCTGCTCCAGATCGGAGAAGATTGAGATAAGGAAGTGAGAAAACCTGTCCAGACCGCCAAACGTAGTTGTCACATCGAATAAAAGCACCACAGTCCTTGCCTAGCAAAAGTGTACTTCAGTGTCTTTCACCCACCTCTGTCTGTATTCTGCCTCACTTCATATCTCCCGTTACATGTCAGATTACAGTACAGGTTGAGTATGGACACTTTGCTAGGTTATCTTTTTTTTATTTGCCATGTTTTATTTTGTGTCACCATACTTGTGTAACTAGTCATGTAAATGTTTTTAAATAGGGAAAACATGGAAGTTTGGTGGCGACTTCTAAATCTATCCCTGTTTGGATCCTAAGGAATGAATAAAGCTAAGCTAATGGCTAGCATAGTGGCATCGCGTACTAGAGCGATTAAGTGCATTCACTGAGATGGGAGACATATGTATCATCTAACTCGTCTAAGTTGGGGGAAAAACGTAGTTGAATATGGAAAAACAGCGTTTTCCTTTTAATAAACATTACCAGTACAATTTAATCCTTTTGTACAGAGAAAACAAACCAATAGCTATGATATTTTTTTTTTCATCTCAGAAGTATTTTCTTTTATTTTGTTATTTCTAATGTATTTGCTGCTGTAGATGTAAATACGAGTAACAAAGTGAGGTAAATGGTAAAAATCTGTCACAACCCGTTGCGTTTATGATTATGCTCATAAAATAATATGAGAACAAATAGGGCTGTCAAAATTGAGAGTAAACAAAACAACTGCTGTACAATGCTGTCTGCCATCAGTTGAATTGGTCACATGACTGCATCATATGACTAAAATGCGTCATAGTTTTTTTGAAAGCCTCCAGGTGCGTTCAACTTAATGCGGTGCCACAAGAATTTTGCCGCCGTACAAAACAGTGCATTCTGGTAAGATCATTTGTCCAACATTCATCGGCGCTGCAGCTGCCTTTCAATCACACGTGCCATCAAAATACCATGAGAGCAAAACGAGAGCGGTCGCACAGGTCAGGCGCTGCAGTTGCTCAAAATCGGCTGCGAAAGCCTTGATGACGACATACTTTATTCTCATTGGTCAGATTATGTGACGACAAGCACGATGTGTGCTGCATGTTTTTTCTTTAAAAAGTTCCTGTATG
>JAUMHI010000064.1:9746182-9767197 GCA_032359435.1 Enteromius unitaeniatus
AGTGTTTTGCTGCCTAATATTTTTGGAACCTGTGACATTTTGTTCTGGATACTTTTATAAATAAAAGGCTAAAAAGACCAGCATTGATAAATCAACATGTTGGAAGGATTTCTGAAGGATTTTGTGACACTGAAGACTGAGGGAAAGGCTGATGCAAATTCTGATTTGCATCACTGAAATAAATTGCATTAAAAAAAATAAACACTTATGTTCTGTAAGGTTAGTATAAAAAAATACCTAAAAAAATAGGTAAATCCCTTGTATAATTGTTATTTGAGGCTTAATACTAAAGAAAAGCAATAAAGTTTTTTCAGTTAGAGTCTTTAACTTGTTTATATGCATTAATAAATATGGCATGCAGTTGCTTCAAACAATGGTATAAACATCATTCAGTGTAAAATGTGAAAATTGTGATTAATAATCGCAATTACATTTTTAAGGGAAAAATTGACAATTATGTGTGTGTATATAATACATTTTACCTATATATCTAAATAAAAATAGACTATGGATATTCAGTATATGATCCAAAGTAACTAGTAACTAACTACTTTTTTACTCTTACTCAAGTAGTTTTTTTAAGAATTGAAAAAAACTATTCTGAGTTTTATTTTTACTTTTACTTGATTAAATAGTTCTTCAAGTACTTTTACTTGAGTACAGTTTTTGGGTACTCTACCCACCTCTGAGCTGTACTTGCATGACTGCAAATATTCATTATATGGTAGCTCCTCCTGTTCCACCTTGCACAAATAGTGGTCCTGTTGCTGGGTTGTTGCCCCCCTACAGCCTCCTCTATGTCTCCTGATGTACTGGCCTGTCTCCTGGTAGTTGCTCCATGCTCTGGACACTACGCTGACAGACACAGCAAACCTTCTTGCCACAGCTCGCATTGATGTGCCATCCTGGATGAGCTGCACTACCTGAGCTGCTTGTGTGGATGTAGACTCCGTCTCATGCTACCACTACAATGAAAACACCGCCAGCATTCAAAAGTGACCAACACATCAGCCAGAAAGCATAGGAACTGAGAAATGGTCTGTGGTCACCGCCTGCAAAATCACTCCTTTATAGGGGGTGTCTTGCCAATTGCCTATAATTTCCACCTGTTGTCTTTTCCATTTGCACAACAGCATGTGAAATTGATTGCCAATCAGTGTTGCTTCCTAAGTGGGCAGTTTGATTTTACAGAAGTGTGATTGACTTGGAGTTACTTTGGTTTGTTTAAGTGTTCCCTTTTTGAGCAGTGTAGCAACACTCTAACTATAACTACGACTATAACCAATGGCGTTTTAGAAATACCCAGTTCACAGGCGTATTTGTCATCTATGATTCATTTATTATGCAAAAGTGTGTTAGATTGTCTTGGGATTGCCAAGATAAAGTAAGTAGTATATCGACATGACAGTCACCGTGAGTGGGCCCCCTGCCATAAGTAAAAGCTATTTCTCTCTCTCTAGGCCAGTGATATGATACAAGTCTGCATCTCATGTGATTGTAAGCTTGTAAACAGTTGTGCAAAACAGATAGATCTTTACTGACCAGATGTGCATAAATATATAGTGTGATATATTGTCCAGCCCTGTTTTGTAACATTATAAATGTATTTTCTGTAATTTAATGTAGGCTTTTTATTTCAGCTATAGTTTCCAAAGCAACACTTGTCATTTTCAATTAGTATTACATGTATGAAAATAACATATTGAACATGTTGAAACTTGAAAACTGAAACTGAAAATACAAAAACTATAATAGTATGTCAACAGTACTAAAACACCACTTTTAGTTTACTTCCAGAATTAATGATTATCATTTCGGGTCTTGTCAGTGGAAAGGCGCTTTATGAATGCTGCTATGGAAATCTCTGTAAGAGCGCCTTTTAATCCGAATTAAAAGATTGATTGGCAGCCTGTGCCTATCCAGGTGGAACAAATTTGATAGTGCTTTAATATGTCCTTGTTGTCCATGGAATGGTGTGTGTGTTTGCCTGTGCCCTTTATCTGAGTTCATTGATAGCAAGAGTATTATCAAATGATGTATGATGGAGATAAGTGTGCATGTGTGTGCAGAGCCTTGCAGAGATAAAAGGAACCTCTTCAGTGCAACCTCTGCAGTGATGGATTCACTATCATTGAATCTGAATAAAAAAATGAAAAAAAAAAACCTACGTGTGCATTTTATGGCTTTGAAACTAATGCAGGTCATAAGGCGCAAGCAAATGGCATGCTAATCAAGTAAGCAGAGGAAAAGAGGTTTTATCTGTGGCTCAGACACTGCTGGATGGATGTAACTTTATCTGGGTCACCTAAAGCCAATGTTAAATCCACTTGGGCTTACCCTCAGCCTGAGAGTGAGTTTGAATAAGTCAAGAAAGCAGTGTGCTCACAGATGTTAAAAACCCACACCAAGTTACTAAGAATGCTTGTGCGCACTGTATTTTGAAATGTATACGTGATAGAATGGGTAGAACTAGCAATAAAATATGGTTTATATTAAATAAATATTACATTCTACATTTTACTATGATTTAAATATACATATATTTTATATTTTGAAGTTATAAGAAATTAATTATAGTCTAGCTTAAGGTTAGTTTAAATGATTAAAGACTTAAAGATAAAATTAGCAATAGTTAATATAGTTTATATGCTAAATGTTAAATTTAAAATAAATGTGTTGTTACAAAATCCTTCATATGCAACATTAACTGCTTATGCATTAGTAGTCAGTTTTTATATATTAACATATGCTGCTGAGGTTTCATTCATGCTTTTTGCATATTTTCCTATGAAGTTAGCTTGCTCCATAACAGCTCTCCATCCATCCATTACGTCTTTGTACTGTATTTCAATTATTTAAATGCTACACTAGCGAAAACTTGGATATATTTAATTCAAAACCATAAACATTGCTTTGTGTTTTAATGATACACTTAAAAAAAAAGCCATCTATAGTTCAGTGAAGAACATTTAGTTTAACGTGTTTGGAACCTTTCAAGTTCAACAAAGGTTCAATAGATTTGTCTTAACACTAGGAAAGAAGGGTCATTTTGAGAACTGCTTCTTTGAGGAACCCAAATATTTCTTCTAACGCATCATTGTGAAAACCCCTTTTGGGAACCTTTATTTTTAAAACTATATATTAGTGTTTGGGAACCGTAATAAAAAAAGCATTTTACATTTTTACTGTAGTCACAGCCAGCCATATTTTGGAGTGTGATATTTGTCTCTTTGTGACTAACTGCAACTGAAGTGTTCCCTGAAGTCTCTCATCACCTCTTGTTCATACACAGAATGACCTTTAGCATTCAGGGGGTTGAGGGTCAATTGTGAGAATGATTTGAACAAACAGTGCCCAAAACAGCAAGTCTGTACCCCAGAGGACTACCTCTGTTCCTTCACTCACACAGAGAACATCTCCGTTTCTTTGACAGTCAGACAACAGTAGGTCACGCAGAGGTGTCCTTTATAAATGCTGTGTTTGTGCGTTAGATGTGAGAAGGCAGAACCAGTAGTCACACAAGCACTATTCCTGTTATAATAGCGGATGTTCCCATGGTGACATCTAATGATGTGTTAACAGATGTCTGTAAGAATCTGCCATCAACAATCTGTGTTTCAAATGTGTTAGCACACATATTCTAGGGTGTACTCACACTAGGCATGGTTGCCATTAACCACGCCCAAGTATGATTGCCCCCCCTCCCTACTCCCCCTCTGGCCTGCACTCACATAGGGTTTCAGCATTCGTGCCAGAGCACGTTTGCGTCATTATGGTGCAACGGTTTCAGGATAAACAGGAAGAACGGCGCTCCTGCTGAATGCGATTACTTTGTGGATAGTAATTTTGAGTCGTCTGGTCCGCGGTGGTCCACAGCCCTCTTACAGGTTATTGTTAAATCAACATTGCAACTCTACCGTAAACCGAAGCGAGCCGTTCCCCGCTATGTTGGTTTTGGAGCGTTGCAAAAAACGTGACATTGCGCGTCCTGTTCCGTGTTCCAGCAAGGTTAGCTCTTACACTACTTGCCAACTGAACCGTGCTCTGGCACACCTCTTCCAAGCTGGCCAGGGACAGCTAAATGAACTGTGCCCGGGCACGGTTCTGAGCACTCACACTAGTCAAACGAACCACATTTGGTGGTCAAACGCACTCGGGCACGGTTCAAATGGCCTAGTGTGAGTACACCCCAAGAGAATTTCAGATCAAATCTGGCCTTTGTGTAAGAGTGCTATTTTAGTATTATTTATATTAGTAATCAGCTTTTATTTCTACATTTATCTACCAGGTTTATTTTTTATTTATTTATTGACTTTAATAAAAAAAAAAAAATCATTATTTTTATGTTAGGTTTATCTATATTTATTTCAATTTCAGTTTTAGTAAATTTACCTTCTTATTTCATGCATATTTTAAGCCATGATCTGGCATCTTTTTTTTATAAAGATGAATGCATAACAGAAATGACTAATTTTGGCTTTAAGTCTCTCCAGTGTGACAAATGCTAAAGTTTACCTTTGAGCAAAGTTGTGGAGTCTTAGCTTCCGTTAAATCAATGAGTCAGCTTTTTACCGCAGCAGCCTTTTTCATTAAAAAAATAAACCTTTGATATTAAAGTATAAGTGAGCATTTGAGGGAAAACGAAACATGAAAACTTACTCAAACCCTTCAGCACTCTGTCTTCATTGATTTTTTGTTTGAGTATTAGCTCTGACAGAGCCCTTGTGACTTGACTGACCTGACTCGGCCTAATCATACAGTGTCAGCTTCATGCTCAATTCAATAAGTGAATCGAGGGCCAACTTTTAAAACCATAGCTGCTGAATGTACATAACTGTGTTTCTATTTTATGCTGAACAGACTTTTTTTGCATAATCAAGTCGCAATCAAATTTTAGATTTTCTTGACACATTAGGAACGGTGTTCTGAGATACTGTTATTTTGAACATCACATAAATGTAATTATTAAATGTGGGTTTGCTTAAGTGCATTTCTACCAGCAGTGTGTTCAGAGGGAGCATTAAAGACCAAAATAACGGCCCACCACTAATTATTACTAACTGCATGATTTTTACTGTTCGCTCAATTTTTACTGACAATCACCACTGATAAGCTACCATAAAATATAATCTAAAAACTTTACTTTCTGTTTCTTTACTCCTGCTGTGGCAAGTACACATACACCAAGAACTCATATTGTTACATTCGACCTGTGTTTATGTTTCACAGCCTTCAACTTGTCTTCATTCTTGTTTTATTATATTAAATGCAATTGATGATGTTGATTTAATTCAGTAAAGTGAAAGACGTTATCTATGTTACTGGATCTGTCCATTTAAGCTCCAAATGGCCCAAATATAACAGGGAATTAATATTATTTAATTGTATTGCATTGTTTTGGCACTCAAATCAATTAACAACAGACATGACATATCTGTGCTGTACACAATTTGCATGTGGCAACAGGCTTCTTTATCATTTTATGACAATTAAGTAAATAATTGCTGCTACGATGGTTAGAATTTTTTTTTTTTATGTGGCTATAAAGCAAGTGCGCTAAATACTGGTTTTGTAAATAAAGGACAAATATGCCTAATTTATAGAATTGGCTGTCACTGTAATTTTTCCAAAACATTTAGCACTATTTAAATTAGCATCACAAATGTAACAGAGCCACAGAAAATGATTTTTTTTTGCTGTTTTTTTTTTTTGCTACTGGAACAAATGGAAAATCAAAAAATGCATCTGCTGTTCTACTACAGATGTTTACCCAACTATGACGACTTCTACTTGTTAGAACCATTAAAATGTGAAAATGGTCCATTCAATGGAAAATATCCATCTATATGTCAGTTTTTAAATTCAACATGCAGCTCCTATAAATGATTTTGCACTAAAATAATAACTGAATTGAATGTAACAAAAAACATTAAGAACCACAATGAGAGCAGAAGGCCAAACAATTCCTCTGACTGGCCGTAAGAGGAGCAGTCCATCCAGAACTCAATTTCTCATTTCATAGTGGTTTCCATGATTAGCAACCAGGGATCATAAAAAAAAAAAAAAAAAAAAAAAAAAACAAGGGCAAAAAGGAGGTGCTTCATTGCCGGTCCGTTAGGAAAGAAGAAACAGATGGAGAAGAGGCAGCAGCGAGCATGAGGGAATCAGGAACAGGAGTGAACTGGAGCATGGTGAGAGGAGAAGAGCTTGAAACCAAATCCCATAACACGGCTGGAACAATGCAACTTGAAGAGAGCCAGGGGGAATACTGCATGATGTCAATTTCCACAGAGCATGTGCACTTTCCCAGATTGCAAAGCTTGTAAGAACAGGATGTAGACGGAAGCCCCTCTTCTTCCAAATCACTTGTGAATGTTTTCTCCAGTTCGTTGAAAACAGCATACATTTATCGATCTGAAACACCTGGAAATGCAAGCGAGGGGATCCCAGTCAGGCTTGAGTCACATTTATAAAAAATGTGGTGTGGTTCCTTCATACTACACATCTGGAAGGGGTTCATTTCGTGTAGAGCTTGAGGTGAGCTGAGCAAGATGCTTAGAGGGTTAACATAGCACAACTGGTGCCAGCAAACGCTGAGGAAATGGAAAAGCCATTTCCTGCTGGCCTTATGGCTTAGTGGAGCTCAGTGAAAACCAGATAAGCAGAAATACTGATAAAGATGACTCAGCATGTTATTGAAATTCACTGTTCTTGACCTTTGAGCACAAAACATAAAGAAATCCTTTAGTGCATTGGTTCCAAATGTGCTTTTCAGAATAATAGAATGGCAAAAAAAAGTTAAGATTAATCCAGTTTGTGGGATTACCACAAATATATATAAAAAAAGCAAATATCAAGGTTACAGTAAAGCATTTACAATGAAAATAAATAGGATCATACTTCAGAGAATGTAATTTACAAAAGCCCTAACATTAATTCCTCTGTTAAGACTGGACTATTATTTGAGATGTGAAGCTTATTCTGTCTTTTTTTTCAGTTTCAGTTTTTTCAGTTTTGTGGTTTTGTCATAACGTTGTCACTGGATTTAAAATTGGATATAACATTTTCACAGATGTAAGTGATTTATGGAAGAATTGGCCGTTTTTTCTCTCTCCCTTTTATTTAATTTTATTTTGAATACTATAAATATTTTTATAGAATCAACATTAAGCCACACATGCAGCCTCAACCTGAAATATCATTTTTAATAACAAATTAGTTTTCTGCCACATGAAAAAGCATTTATCTATGCAGCAAATCTAAATAAATGTTGAGCTGCATTTATTTTGGTGCATGCCAACATAGAGTGTCACTGGATGTGACAAACTCCAACCCTTTTGGATTGAATCCTAATGAACTTTGCCAATACACAAAGAAACTGACTCACATACACTTCTTATCGCCATAATGTTCACCACAGGTGGCACTTTAATACCTAGTGTCAATCAAACAGCCCTTATCTGCAGCCATAATGGAGACCAGACATCAGCGCCTTCATCAACCCAGACATAGTGGAGCTTGTAAAAGCAGGAGCAGAATGGAGGCGTGGATAGCACTCATGCTCTGAATACTCACAAAAACCATTACAACAAGTTACCTGTTCGATTTCAGAGATCACTTGATTCTTTGATATCAGTTGAGAGTGAATGTGTAACTTTGTGATTGTTGAAGTATGGAACTATTGGGTCAGTCCTCTCATGCAAGATATTTGCAGCTCAAACTTGATAATATTACATTCATATCATTCTGCAATTTGATCAGACAAAATTTATGGACTATTTTAGACCAAAACAACCAGCTTATATTACAAAACAATTAAATGCACTGCTAATATTTAGTGAACCTTGTGTTGTTGTTCAAACCAGTTTTTGTTGTTCAACCAAAAATTTCAAAAATCAATTTCTGGATGACAATGTCATTAAAAGAACATTAATGACAGTTTGCTCACCCTCAGGCCATTCAATATGAAAATAACTTTAAAATGATTTACTTTTAATATAATCCACTATAATGCTTAACACAATAACATTTATATTATTAATATAGTTTTGGTCAAGCTTTATTACAAAACACAGTTCCTCTATGGTCGCCGTGATTTTGCCAAGCAAGACATGATCCTGGATCAACATTACTGTCCAAAAATATAGACTTATCCCAATCTCTACCCCTAAACCTACCCAAAATGTATGCCTAAAATCAGCGGGAAATGATAGCTGATTAACAAGGGTGTAGAAGCACCTAACCCTGATGTAACACTGCAGTGGTCGCGACTTCGCTTCTCAGAGGGACAGAGGAAGCACGGAGGCAGAGATATGATCAAAATAAACATTTAATTAAACAGAACAAAGGAACACTGACAAAAATGCAAAATCAAAGCGTACAACATACAAGACACTACTTTAACAACTGACATTTGAACAAAACATGGGGCATGGTTTAAATACCATGATCGATATGATCCAATACGATGATATCATCTTAGATGTCTCAATTCATCTTGGATGTATCAAGCGACGTACGAAGAACGGACCCCTGGGGCCTGTACCATGAAGCCGGATTAGCTGACTAGCCAGGTGAGTTTAGGATTAGTTTGCACCAATCCTGGGTTTTAGGTTCCATGAAAGAAACTCGGCTTCAATTGGTGTTAATTGCCATGGTAACTTGCTGACCTGCTACGGGGCAGGTTATGTTCTGGGTTAGAGATCTCAGTAGTAAAACATTGTTTAAAGATAAAATCATCTGATTTTTTAAAATTATTATTTTTAGAATTACTTTATTATTTATATAATTATTATCTCCTTAATATATTACACAAGCCAGTTTAGTTGAATAGTAATAGGCTTTTAAATTAATTTAAACATAGATAATACAGTTTACTTGCAAGGTTTTTTTTTTTCTTCCTTAAGTTTTCCTCTTTTACTAAAAGATTGTTTCATCTTGCTGTTTAAATGTTTTGAAATTCCTCATATTGCTCAATCTTTTAATCTTTGGTAGTGAATCTGACTCTCTACAAGGGAGCTTTAGTGCCACCAAAAAAAAAAAAAATCTAAAACTAAGAGAATAAAGTCATAATATTACGAGAATATAGTCAAAACTACAAGGATAAAGTCGTAATATTACGAGAATAAAAGTCGAAATACTATGAGAATAAAGTCAAAACTACAAGATTAAAGTCGAAATATAATATTTTGTATAGTGCACTTGTAAATGACACGGATTGAGAGAAGGCCACCAGATATAGGCATAAATTGAATATTGTTGCATCCAAGTGGCTGCTTGATGTTACTGGGATAAGATCTAAGAACTTGCGGAAACCGCGTAATATCAAGAATATGATATTTCCGTAGTAGACTCCGTCGTAGACTCTCTCACAAGAAGTGAATGAAAGTTTAAAAGCATGTGATTGGCTGCTTCTTGTAAATGTCAGACTTTCATGTGCACGTGCTTAATTAACTCAGGATCAAGCCTGGGTTAACAAAGGAAGGTGATGAGCTTCATCATGGTACCAATAATGCCTGATTGCATCGTTTTGGATTTGTCAACCCAAAACTAATCCTGTAACTCTGAGTTTGTTTAGCCACCATCATGGTACAGGCCCCAGATCATAAGCCTAAAACGGGTATTTACAGAAAAATTATTTCTCAATTCTAAATGGTTGATCGGAATGTTCTTGTACTTGACGAAATCCCGCTCACCGTCTAGGTCTACTAAAGAAAATAGTTTTATAGATACTTGTCTTAGTTTGAAAAAAATAAATATTGATTGTTCATTTGTTTAATACACACTGCTTTTTGCTTCCAAAAACTTTTATTGATAGGCTGTATTTGTGTGGAATATTGTAATATTTTTCTGTACTTTGATTCACTGCAGCAGATCCATTAGTGAGCAACTGATGTGATTCAAAATTTCTCCAAATCCGGTCCAATAAACAAACAAATTAATCTATATCTCAGAAGGGCTTGAATCAGTACAATTTCAGCAAATTTTTGGATGAGCTATTCCTTTAAGGACCTGCTTAATGAAGAAAAAGTCATCTTAATCTTCTTCTTTGCATTTCACCTCTGCTGTGCTTATTTCCTTAATATAGCTTTCTAATAAACCTGGCACTGTATGAGTATTGTTGGCTATGTGGCAAATTGCTTAGAATCTTTATGCTTCTCTATTGCATCTCTTTGGATAAAAGTGCTGGCTAAATGCAAATGTAAAAAATTCTGTTTAATATTTCATGTGGCATCTTATTAAGATTATGATGGGGGTTTGAAAATGCACTGCATAACAGGAATGACCCTATTGATGTTTCATGTACATAACCAGTGCATGTGATAATAGTGTTGGCTTTCCTCCATCTGTTTTGTCTGGTTGTCTTTGAGAAAACATCATTGTATCCTCCGGCAGAGGCCTTTGTTTCAAGCGTGGAGAGAGGCCACTAATTGAGTGAGAAGTGCTGCGTGTGTGTTTGTATCTGCTAAGATCATGGGTAATTTACATCTGTCAAAAGCTCGCCTATGAACACAGACCTGACGTAACCCCATCATCTCTCCCTGTCATCAGCACTAGTCTAATTGGATCAACAACATTAAGAGTCTGCTAATATGAATCAAGATGATTCCTTTCGTTTTGATGTATGCTGATTCACTCCGCTGCCTCTGCGTTCTCTTTTAATGAAACCCGCTATTTATTCTGCCTAAACATGCCAAACACAATATTCATTAACAGCACAATGTACCTGCAGGCTTCTTCAGCTTACAAGTGGCGTCTTTTATTAATGAAATAAATAAGTGTTGTTTTTTTACAATTATTTATGTGCACTCAGTATTGGCTTAATAGGAGTGGATGCATAATAGATTTGCTTACATGGGAGAGCAAGGAAAAAGGCGCCGCACTTACAGGCATATCACGCCTCTTTAATGCAGCTACCTTCTCATTTCCATGACAGCTTCTTGCTTTAAAACTTCTGGAGGGAGCAATTCATGCCCTCATTAACACAGCTGAGTAAATCTTTCTTGTTTAAACATAATGTTGCTTGTATCTCTTTCAAAACGTTTCTTTCAGTGAAAAAAATCCTTTGACTAAATACGATTCATCTGATGTTTTAATGTCTCTCTCTTTTGTTTGCCTGATGACATTGAAGTCACAGTTGTTGTTTTTTTCTTTTTTATATCCCCTCTTTTACTCTTTTAGAGCCTCATTACTAAAGCAGATCACAGCCACAGACCAATTACCACAACGGTTTGTTAGTTATTGTCTCCTGACCAGCAGGGGGCATCTGATTAGCTATGGTTAATCAGATGCCCCTCAAGCTCCAAATCCACCCCAAATAGTCTAGTCTGTTTGTGTTTCATCTGGGCTGGTTTGTGCCGGTAAAAAAATATTTTATGCTGCTTTGGTTTTTAAAATATTAGACGTTACATTATTGGCAATGACGTCACCAGCCCCTCTACACGCTCCAAACTGACCGCAAATAGGCTCAATCGTTAGTGCTTCGTTTGTGCTGGTTTATGCAGGTAAAAAAATTGTTTGCGTTTTTTGTTTAGATTTTTTTCTCCACAATACAGTTTAAGTAACAAGATAAGATCCAAACGGATCCTAGTTAGGGATGCTTATATTGATTTTTCAACCGAACCGATTTTTAACTGAATAATACTTTCTCTACAATTATTTTTGTTTGCTACATGGTGAAAGAACACAATGAAATAAAATGTTATTTACTTACGATGGTGCCGAGGCTATAGATATTTCGCTGAGCAAGCACCGGATGTAGCATTTAACCATTTATCCAATATTGCCACTTGCCGTTGTGATGTAAGACAGTGAATCAGTGAGTGAATGTATTCAATTAACGAACTGTTATAACCTAGGGGCAGTCGTGGCCTAATGGATGGGGAATTGGACTTATAACCCAAAGGTAATGGGTTTGATTTCCAGGTCCGGCAGGGACTGTGGGTGGGGTTAGTGAATAACCAATGCTCTCTCCAACTTCAACACCACGACTGAGGTGAGACACCCAACTGCTCCCCAGGCACTGTGGCAATGAACCACTGCTCACCCCTCCAGGTGTGTCTTCACGGTGTGTGTGCATGGCTGTTCAATCATGTGTGTGCACTTTGGATGGGTTAAATGCAAAGCACAAATTCCTAGTATGGGAAACCATACCTGGCCACATGTCATGTCTTTTCCTTTTAAAAAGTCAGCACAGAACGCTCAATCCCTTTAAAATCTCTGGAAGCTCTGTGCACATTTTAATTTGGTCATTATAAATAAATAATTATTTTATTTATATGTTTTTTAGAGTAGGGATACTTATTTATGTTCATTTCGATTATTTTTTTTAACCGAGGGTCGTTAAGCCATTTTTAACCGATTATTAATAATATATATATAAAATAAATAAATAGACCCATATGCGAAATATGTTTTTCTAAATAAATAATAAATTAACAAAACAAAAGAAAAAGAAAAAAACACCAACAAATAGCACCCTATATGCGGAATTTCATTTAAATTCTGTAATGCTCTTTTTAGAGAGCCTGTTTCCTTTACAAATACACAACATGTTTTTATTGTGTACACAAATAAAATAAATATTTAGAACAGTTTTGAACGATGTCTTTTTCTTGAACGAGTATTGTAAGCTGTTTCTACTTTTATAAGGGGTAAAAAAAACAAATGATGCAGCCGTAGCCGCACACATGCGTGTTAGCCTTTGTCTTCAGAAAACATTGAAAACTTAATTGAAAACATTAGAAATTTCAATGTATTAAAGCAACCACTTAAAATATGCATGTTTGAGAGGTAACTCGTCTTCTTCTTACAATTTACCTCCCAAACATGCAATGTTTGATTTAATTTTATTTAATTTGATGTTGGAAAAAAAACAAAAAAACATTTAGGTCTCACATTATTTTATATTATTTTTGACTTTCTAAAATTATTATCTGAAATCTTGGTGATGGTGGTAGTAGTTTACTATTCTTTTTGGTAGAATTTATAATTATAATTAACTTGATTATTTCCTGAATTTTCTATCACCATAGTCCCTAAACATAAAAATAAATAACCCCGTGTAATTGCAGGAAATGGGATTCAAATCGAAAACATTTTTTGAGCTTCCCCCAAGCTCCCACCTCGGTAGTTCACACCCTGCACTAATGTATTATTCTATTTTGATAAATTAATGTTCAGTTAACCAGCAGCAGTTATCTCTAATTAAGTAAATAAATGAGCAACCCAAAATAAAAATAAAAGCAAAATAAAAAGCAGCACAAACAACCATTGAGCCTATTTTGGGTCAGTTTGAAGTGTGTAGGGGGGCTGGTGACATCATCACCTAAAAGTAAAGTCTAATATTTTAAAAACTAAAGCAGCAATTTTTACTGGCACAAAGTACAAATAAATGAGACCATTTGGGGTAAATTTTGAGCATGTGGAGGCTGACTGACCTCAGCATGACCATTAAATATTATTTTATTATCTAAAAAATTAATTAAAAATGTATATTAAAATATCTTTAAAACATAAAGATTCACAGTTAGCCTAGTTACCTAGGCATAGTTACTTTTTGTTTACTCTTTATTGGATTTTCGGTCTATGTTTGCTGTGTTTCACAACAATCCATCATGATCCCCTTGATCAGATACAGTACTGCTGTATCAGCGCAATTATTCAGCATGTTTCATTTGAAGAATGCATGATACTGTATGTGCATGAACACGGAGCTGCTTCATGTTTGGAGCACGAGAGCATGTGAAATCCTCACAAACACTTGAAAAATGCTTGCTATCTGGTCCCGAAATGAACTATGATCCACACAGTGAATGTTATTAAACCCATTGCAGCGTTCGGTGTAGAAACTGCCCTCTCATGAGCGCTCCACGTGTTGTTACAAAATAAAAATGACTGCGGTCGTGTTTAGAGAGATGAACCAACAGCTATATTACGCTATGGCTGAATGCATTATTATATTGTAACGACGGGTAAAAGACAGACAAAAGACGTCCCTTCCAGGTTTTCTGGAACTCCCCAGCTTTAACTTTATTCTTGCTGGTGCAACACAATAATAACAATTTCCCCAACAACAATATAAAATATTACATATAGGTTATGATTTAATGCATTAAGTCTGGTTTATGTTTATTAATTGTATTTGTAAATAGAAATTGTTCAGTTACTTAAATATTTTAATAGTCATTTATAGTTTTTCTAATTATTAAGGATTTAGCACATTCTTTAGTTATCTCCTATATTTACATACAAAATGATAGTACTTTGAGACCTTGATTTTCTCACACCAAACTTTATTTTTGTATTCTTTTACTCGAGGTCCTACAAGTAATTCAAGCTGTAAACAATGCAGAAAAAATGGTGAAAAAACTAATTGGGTTAGTATATTACTTATTAAATAACATAAAATTTTGTCTAACTATAAATCTAAACTATAATTAAATACTAAAATAGGATATCCGTTTGTTGGTGTAATTAGATGTCACATTGATTCATGGCAAAAAAATGGTAATTTTCAGGAATTTCTTTAATAAAATGAATATCCTTACTCACGTGTCCAACTCTGGAAAACTGTTGATGTTATAGCCAGTCACCAATCCAAATTAACACATGCTCAATTTTTCTTTTTGAACCGGAAGAACAATATTGCTCCCAAAAATGAATGAATGGATAAATAAATAAAATAATAGTAAATAAATAAAACAGACCCTTTTTTTCTTAATAAAAGACCTAAATGATTGCTATAGTTTTCACTGATGTGCATCCTGTTATGTTTTAGGGTTTGAACATGCACTTTTGTGCATTCAGAGTGGTTTACACTGTTAAAAAGTAAATTTTGGACATATAACTCCATATACTGCAATATAACTGAAATGATCCCGGATCCAGAAACGTAGTAAAAACATTGGTAAAACTGTACATGTGATATTAGTGGCTCAACTTCAGTTTTGTGATTCTAGGAGAATAATTTTTGTTTTGCAAAGAAAACAAAAATAACATCATTTACTCAACCACTTGTCTCCCCTGACTTACAGCTTCCACCATTTTAAAGAGTGTCACAATGTAATGCATTATCAGCCTTGTTTACCTCCGGGGAATAGCACACTAAGGGTCGTATGCATTGGGATACTCTCAAATAAACTTAAATATGATTTAAAAATGGCAGAAATATCTCTCATAACATTACTGTTTGTTCTGCAGATAAATACAGCCCTAATGAGCATGAAAGACTCAAAAAAACACATCAACAAAAAAAACTCTTACTGATCCCCAGCGTTTGAATGGCAGTGCACTGATGTATGTATTATATATAAATATATATATATAAAGAAATAGAAATAAAATGGATGCAATATGCATGTAGTATTTATATTTATTATTTTAACAGTGTATTGGAAATAACACACATGTAAACACCTTGTGTTCAGTTCTGTTTCAATCCATTGTTATTTTTATTGCACTGATGTGTCCTTTGTTAAGAGCCCATGAGACATGTGCCCAGGGCATGTCAGCAACATAATCTGTCTCTGGCCATGGCAAGAAAGCACAAACAACAAGTCACAAGAGCCAATGTCTGTGTTCCTGTGAATAAATATTCAGACAAGATTAGTTTTAAATGGTTAGATGGGGTCATGTAATAATTACTAACGCTTGTGTGTCATTGTAATGCTGTCTAATTCAGCCCTGTCAGTAATTTTCAGATGTTTTACTGACTGTGCACTCCAGTGCTGGTAATGATTACACTGTCTCTTACCGTCTATAAAATGTTGTGAAGAAATGAGCACAGGTAAAAACAGTCTCAGCGAATTGCTGGTAAATGCCTGTGAGTTTCCATGGCCAGTGTCTAGCCCGTAGGCCATGTAGCTATCATTGTCTCTCAAGTGGACACAGACCAATGAGAAGATGCTAGAAAATGAAAAAAGATGCACTTCACAGCTTCTCACAGGGACAACATTCGCCGCCGAGTATTGATTTATGGGGGTTTTCTCAAGTTTAGCATATTTTTCAGGTTTTGTGTTTGTTTGAGTGCTTTTGATAATGAAAAGATGCTGCATGATGATATTACAGGCTTGCACAGCACTTGAATTGATTTGAATTAATATCGATCTTTTAATGCATGACAAAATAAAAGTGTTAAAATAATAACACCTTTTTTTTATTCAAGGAAGATATTTAATACTACTTTTCTTTCAGGATATACACAATACAAAAAGCACACACAACAACCAAACCACAATTAATGCACAAAAACTTTTAAGATTTAACATTTATTGATGTCAAATCTTTTAAAAACATCCTTGATCCATATCACAAGAATTGATTGAACTTGTAGCCTCTGTAGGCAATCCAATAATAAACCAATATTCATGTGTTAAAAGCAGAAGTGAAATCCATTACTAAATCCCTGACAAGTGTATTTGAAAGGCCTAGGTGTCTAGTCGCTGTAAAATTTTAATATTACCATTCAATAGTTGATTGGTACAATATATTTATATGTTTTTGAAATAACACATTAGTTTCCTTCAGAATTTGTATATTATGCTGATTTGGTGCCTAAGGAAAATTTCTTATTAGTATAAAGGCGATGCTTAATATTTTGATAGAAAACATGATATTTTTCTTTTTCTTTTTTTTCATTTAGAATTATTTTGTATACAAAGTACACAAGAACAGCATTTATATGATATAAATTTCTTCCCAGGCACTTTTAATCAATTTAATGTATCCTATACTATATAAAAGTATAAACAAAAAACAAACCCCAAACTTTTGTATATGTGTACAGTATATGACTGTATAATATATTTTTTAATATTATTTGAAACAAAACATAAAACACACAATACAAAAGCAGCATTAGAACTGGGCTAAAAACTGACATTTGTCCATTTTAAATCACATTAAATATGCACATACATTTGTAAACTTGACCAAATTATTAGTAAAAAAGGACCATTTTACAATTTCAAAATTCTCTTTTCATATTAACAAAAGACAATTTAAGCAGCTGGGCAGAGTTCATTTACTTTACTTCCCCACAGTTTACACCAGATTCAGTCAAATTCATTAGTGAACACTAGTGAATCTCTGCTGGGGATTGGCCTTTCTGTGCCTTTGAGTAAACCACTTAACCTCCCTTCAATAATTATCCAGTCACTTAAGACAAGTCATTATTTAAATGCTGCTCACAGCAAAAAGGCCCTGAAAAGACTACAGGGGGCTAATTTGAGAATAGGGGACATGTAAGTGGTGGATGAAAACTTCCCCACGATTAGGGATGATTTTGCCGTAAATGAAGCAATCCAGGCTTATGTACCAACTCCCCTTTAAGGCTCCAAAGGCTTTTTTTTCCCTCGAAAGACCCTTGCAAAGGTTTGATGTGTAATGAATTGAGTTTCGTGGATTAATCTAATTGAGTTTTTGCCCACTAATTTGGTTCAAAATGAAGGCAACACAAAATAATGATGAGCCTCAAAAAGGGGGGATTCCCTCAGATTGGGCCTCCAGGTTGCGGCTCCATCGATAAATTAGCGGCTGAATGCGACTGAATGAAAAGGAGCTCCCGGGCCTCCTCTCTGGCTGACGTTAAGGAAAATGAATTAAAGCGGTCTATACGTGTGTCTTTCCGCCTTAATGTCATTCTCCTCCAACTTCTTTCTTCCTTTCCTAATTTAATTCCGCTAAAATCCAATCAGAATCATTTGACATTAAAATTAAGTCTCAGAGGAAAAACGAGCAAAAGAACTGCCGAAAAGCCAGTAAAAAGAGGATAACGCTCCTTCCCTTTCATCCACGCCAGACTCTTTTCATTAGGGCTCTACAGTTAGGAGCGAATCGGTCGGGACGGCAGTGTGACGTGCCTGAGGCCCGGAGTGTATGACAAGCTACCCTAATGAAAAGTCTCAGTCACAGCAGCAGGCTGACACAGCGACCCTGCATATAATTACGCTTTAAATAATAAATGTCCACGCGTACATTTTCATACTCTGAGTCTCGCTTACAATAGTTGACCTGAATATTCTTGGTTCAGAGAGAGAGGTCTGTGGTTTATTTTGATTGTCCCGGTTCGGTTAGTTATAGCTGCACTGGCTGGTTTTTGCTTGGATTGTGGTGAATAAGTTAAGCGCAGTGACAGTGCCTGAGCAGTGCAAGAACATAATCAGGTAGGCAGACGTATCGTATTACTCACACTTTCACAGGAAAATAATTTACACGTCTAACATCGCATGCTAATGCGTGTGATTTACATCCCTCCACCTGCTGAGCGCGGAGCTCGTGAGTCAGTAACACACGGTTGTTCATCTCTTATATATGACAGAGGATTCCACGGCAAAGTGTTGTAACCCACTTTTCAATGATCTGTTTCTTTTCCTCTATTTTGGTGCAATTTTTTTAGCAGGGACATGCTGCCGTATGCGTTTAGTTTTTTGTCTGCGAGAGGGTGTGCATGATGGGAAGGGTGATCGTGGGGCCTATCCTCACCATCAGGGCTAAAATAATCTGATCAGTTCATGGCTCTGTGAAGAGCAAATCAGGCTGTGTGTGTAAGTCAGTATTTATTCAACTTAAAACATTCCCAACCCATATGAGAAAGATCATTTATGTTCTTTATGCAAATTATGTGTAATTAAAAAAAGAAAGTAAGAAAGCCATAAATTTAGGGCTGCATGATTAACCAAATGCCATTGTCGTGGACATTTTGACAGTCGAGCTGGTTCTGTGATTAGTAGTAAATCTCCATTATCTGCTTTCAGGTGAAGCAGCATTTACTACACAGAGCCGTAGTTCTCTGACAAGCTACGCCAAGAAAACACAGACTATATAATTGTACGATTATGAAATTGAAGAAATTGTTTGAGATAATGACAGGTGCTTCACTGCTTTGAGCCTGCACACCAACGCACAGAACGGCAGACATAAAAGCATTGGAGATTTTGTTCACGTGCTGGAGCTGCTAAATTTACATTAAAACAAGGTTGTAGTAACAAACAATGAATACTTTAAAGCTTTTGATATTAGTGCTTTACTTATTTATTAATGAGTTCAATTTAAATTTGTACACACTATGTGAATCTATTTTTCAAATTTAACGTTTTACTGTTTAAAATGCTCTACTACTACAAAAAAAATCTTTAATTCATTGGTTGCTTTTTCTTTTTTTTCCCTTCCAGTGTAGTTCGGTCTAGCTATATAATTTATAATGCAAATACTAATGTACATGTATATAATATCAATAGTGTATTACCTGTAATATGATATGTAAATGATTATAAAATATTTAAAATTGAATTGTTGAATTCAGTTTATTAATTAAAGATTAATAAATGCTGTAAAAGTTTTATTGGCCTAAATATTGTCTACCATCTGGTAAAGTGTTTCAAAAAGAAAAAAAGGATCATATCTGACAAATATAGATTCTAAATTTTGCAATTTGCCAGTGACAACTGACAAAATATTGCACCTCCGATGTGATCAATAGTTCATTTGACACCGTGGTTAATCATCAAGCAACAGTTTCTATGACTAATTGCTTTTTCTCCGTTTGTGAGGGCCAAAGGTGGAGATGAGATGTCCTTTCACCAGAAAAAGGCATCTATAGCATCATACGCCCCCTCATGTTTTCATGCGAAATACAAACGCAAGGTAAGGTATTTACATATTATTTTCGACAGTTATCATCAGATAGATTGTGACTTTAGTCTGCTAAGTGATATTTGAACTAAAGTTGTGGTGATGTAGCACAACTCTGGTTGCCACCTGTGTGGGATGAATGGCTGCCAGTCAACAATTATTGGCACCTGTCATCAGTGATTAAACGGCATATGCAGCCAGTTTTGGAGAGAAATGTCACTGATTTGCAATTGTATATGCCATTTAAATATATGAATAATATGTATTCTGTGCCATCTGTATATGTCTCATGTAGGTGTACATAATTCTGAACATATTTTTTTAAACATATATTTATAAGTGCTTTTTAATGAGAAAAAATGACTTTTGCACTTTTAAGTCTCTGTGTAATTTTTTCTAATTAAGTCGCTTCACTTTATGATTAGTTGTTGAGATCGGTATAGCCTTAATGGACATTTATAAAATCCCTAGAAGAAAAACGTGGCTGTCAGTTTCCTATATAACTATAATTTGTGTGTCCAGAACAGGATTTTAGAACTCAGAATAGGAGCGACAACCACATTTAGCTGCAGGCTGTCTGTGGTCACTCATCACATACTCAGACTGCGTGCAGATCATAAAAGGATCTGTTTAATGAACTGAACTGGGATGAAGAATGTTCCGAAATTCAAGTAGAAACTTCCTCTGTCTGTGTGCTCATGTAATATTCAGGTCTTTTCTGGGCTGCTATTAAAATGCATCCAGTGTGAAGCCAGGAGTTTATACTGGGGGAGAGCTGCCCGTTCAGTCCCCCGCCCTCGTCTCTTTTTCTCAGCCTGCCTGGCTTCATTCACGCTCTGCAACCCCACTCGGTCATCCATTCATTCTCCTAGAGTACACAAGCACGCTCTAACACACTCCAATACACTCTCCCTTTCCCTTGTCAAAGCCTGCTGTTGTCTTATATACTCTATCCGTCTCTCTCTCACACATCCTTCACTCTTTCTAGGTCGTCATCCTCAAAGCCAGCAGTCTATTAATGTTATTAAAAATATATTGCCAGATGCTAAGGCCCATCTTTCCGCTTTCTTGATCTGTAGTTTTTATCATATTTCTAACCTCCCACATGAGCAGAGCCACACTAACAAAGCTTCCGAAGGAGTGTCTAGAAGAACAGTAACTCCACACTTCCAGCAATATATTTCTCCCCATGAGATCTATACTAACATTTGTGACATATCAAAAGTGAAGTGATGCATGGATTACAGGATCTACTGTTGTGGATAGACCATTTGAGGGGTGACACCACATTTAAAGATTTTATCAAGGGACCAAATATTTACCATGATAGAAATATGCAGCAAATGTTGCAGTACTAGGCTGTTTATGAAACATTTGAAAAAT
>JAUMHI010000064.1:9780983-9796367 GCA_032359435.1 Enteromius unitaeniatus
AATGATTAGTTAATGATGAACTAATCATTTACTATATGTTCACAAATGATTTAGTAATATGTTAACAATGTACAAATGCCTTTAAGAAAATAGCATATCATGAAATAACCAAACATATCCTTGGTGATGGTTAATAAGTTACTAGTTAAAATATTATTATATATTATTATAGCATTTACAACTGATGAGTAGTTTACACTTTAGAATAGGGAATTCAGAAATTATTGTAAATGATTTACTAACCCGTTTACATAACAGGTTTGACATCTCGAACACATGGCAATTCATACATATATTTTATAAGGGGACTTATTCAAACAATCTCACTCGTACAAATTCATACAGTTTATGCAAAATCGAACATATATTATGAGTTGCCAATTCATATAAATTTGTATGAATAACCTACACCTAACCCCGCCCCTAAACATACCCATCACTTGGGTTTTAGATATATCATACAAAATCGTACGGTCATATGAATTAGCCACAGAAATGCCAACTCGTAATTAATATAGATTAATATATAATTAATTACATTAAAAAAACAATAACTTATTAACCATTTACCATGGATATGTTTGATTATTTTATTATATAATTTTTTAAGATAACCTATGACAGATTTGTACATTCTATGTTACTTAATAATTTGTGAACATATCGTCATGTTTTGTAAATGATTAGTTCATCATTAACTAATCACTTATAAATGCCTTTTGCTTAAAACTGGACGATATTATAAAGTGTTACCCTTTTTTTTTTTAAATAAACTTTTATTACAAGATCCTTCAAAAATATTTTATACACACCCACACCCACACCCACACACACATATATATATATCTTTACATTTCTTATCTATTGTTATCTGATGTTACATAATTTAAATAACCTTTAAATTAAAAAAATAAAGACCCTACAGACCCCAAACTTTTAAACGGTAGTGCACACTGTAATCTGTAATGGCATTGCATAGCATCCAGACACTGCTGTCACCACTGCACTCTCACTTCATGTCAGACTAATGGGCCGCAGGGTGTCCATAGCAAAAGAGGTTTCAACACATGTTTAACAAAGCAGATGTAGTAGAAATCAAAGTCAGCATTTTTCACTCTCTTTCACTAGTTTCCCCCCCAGGTTTCTCCTCCTCCTCTTCCTCACATTTCTCACACTATAGTATAGTCTAATGGAGCTCTCTCCTAAGATGAAAGCTGTATTCTCCATTGTTTGGCACCTTTAAAGTCCTCTTCTGCATTCCTGCCTTCCTTTTTATCCATTGCTACTTCCATCTTTAACTCCCTCCCTTCAACTCCACATTGTTTATATAAGATTTGTTAGGTTGATAGGAGTCTCTGGGCAATCGCTCAGACTATGAAAGTTTCATTTTTTTTAGGCCTCATACATCAAATGGAGATGTGCTTTGTCTTTCTTCGACAGAAACAAAAGAGACACTGCAGGCAATGGCATATTTATTTTTTAAAATAAATTTCCCTTCTAGAGGAAGAGTAGATAACACGGATAAGGCAATGTTTCTCCCTTCCCCCATCCCTATAAGACTTAGGATATGCCAGCAGTACAGATAAATTCAGCTCCTAAGGCGGAATTAAATCTGTCTGTCCAGAAGGATCTCTCCTGTTGGGAATGTCCCTTTCCTTTCTTCTTTTAAACCTCATGATCAGCAAAGCTTTACTAAAATGACCCTGAGGTACCTCTGCGTGATTCACACACTAAAACATGTTTGCCCATCACATAAACGATTTTGTGAATTTGACAGAAAAATCCCTGCATGACTAAAATGTGTAAACTTTAAAAAATGATGAGAGGCAAAATGCTTCTGTAAGGGAAATTTGAACGAATGCATACTGTATTCAACCAATTCATACTGTAATATTTCCTCTAAAAACTTATCAGCCTAATTAAATGCTAAAACGTTTACTGATTGCTTGATATCATTAGAAGATAATGTAGGGTGCTCACAAAAGAAAAATGGTAAAAATGGAAAAAATACTGATATATTGCAAATGGAATTGCCTGCAAAACTGAATGGGATATTGAGTCCCTTGTCAGTGATCTACGACTCTGTGGATTAAAGGAATAGTTCTGTATAAATGCTGTCATTTGTTTACCCTAAAGTAGTTCTAAACCTGAAATAAATTTTGACAGAAATTCATACAGATTTGGAACTACTTGAAATGATGACAGAATTTTTATTTTTTCTTAATTTTTCACTTTTGAACTATTCCTTTAACCTCCGCTCCATTTGAAAACAGGCCATTGAGATGTACCGCTAATCAAGGAACCGGCTTTACTAACTGAAATAATATGAATCTAGATATTTATATATAAGAATTTATAATTTTACATTAAAATAGCTGCTATTATCTATCTTTAGTAATGCACAAGCTAGTCTGCTCAAACATAAAACACACTGATCTGCTCAGATGTAAGCTCTTTCACAGAAAAGCTTTAAATACCTAATCGCACCATAATCTGGATTTTTTTCTGTGTTAATCATGTACTATTAGTAACTTTAATAATGAATTGGTGCAATACTGTGCTGTAATCTGTGGCGTAGTGGGTGGTGCAGGATCATGGGTTATGGAATAGGTCCCAGTGGGAGAGGGTGGATGTATCAGGAAGCCACATGCTAATTCTCTGCTATGGTGGCATCCATTGACTAATGAATAAGGGCAGGCACTATATACTACAGGCACAGGCAATATAACTGGCCACATTGGCTCTAATCTCTTCATTACACATCTCACTTATCAAACGACAAGCAATGGGTAATTTAATGGCCTCAGAATCAGCTTTCTGCAAAATGAGAGTAAGAGAATTGTGGATGCACAGTGAAACAGAATATCTGCAGGCTAAATGAATATACAGTCCAAAATAGATTTTGAGATCACTCGTGAAAATTACTCATAGCAAGCATTTGTTTCAGCAAATGTCCCTAAATTAATTATTTTAAATGAATGATACCCTAAACACTTTTCATTACAAATTATCATAAGCAACAATTTAAATGAAGTAAACATGAACCTCAGAATGTCTTAATATTTGGTTTACTTTTCAGCTTTTCATTCAAGCTATAAGTAAATACAGTACCTTGTATTCATACCCCTTAATGTTTTTCATATTTTGTTATGTTACAATCTTATGTTAAACTGCTTTAAATTGCACCATAAAGAAAAACCACAAAACAAAGTTCTTGCAACTTTAAAATGTATTAGGTAAAAAACAACTTGAATGATTCCATTAAAGTTTTGATGGATAACTATCCATACGCTTTTCTGAGAGACTTAAAATGTAGCTTAGGAGCATCCATATGCTTGTAAATGTTACTACACTTCAATCTGAGTTAAACTGTGGAAAATTAATTTGAATGATTATGATTTGGAAAGTCACACACCTCTCACAAAAGGTCTAGTTGTGGCCAAACTCAACCCTCTCTTCAGGGAAGACACATGAAAACACTTGGAATTTGCAATAAAAGCCTAAGGACTGTTATAAATACGTACTATTCTCTGGTGCGTTCCTATAGTAGCCTCATGCTGTGGGTCTGTTTTTCAGTGGCAGGGACTGAGGGACTCGTCAGACTACAAGAAAAGCTCAGTGCACCAAAAGTTGCAGATAATTGACAAATGCAGATGTGCAATGCTTGTTGCATCATACCGGAAAAAAATTCTGGCTGTAAAGGTGCTTCAACTAAGCACAGAGTTTTGAAATTTTTTTACTTATGAAATGTACTGATTTACATGTACTGTTTTGTTTTTAATAAAATTGCAAATGACACAAATCTGTTTTTTGTTTGGTCAATGTGGTGTATGAAGTGTAAAATGATGTTGGGGGAATATAATTTTAAGCAGTTTAACATAACGCTGCAACGCAACATAAAATGTGAGAAAAATAAAGGAGTATGAATACCGAATATATAAATAATATTAAGAAGATAATTTATGCAATTGAAACTCTTATTTTCACAGAAGGCTGCATTTGTTTGATCAAAAATGCAGTAAAACAATAATGTTTTTAACTATCATTTCCATTTCAGTGACTATCCTTTCCATTCCATTTTGATACTGTTTTTAAAATGTATGGAATTAATCATTGCTAAACATCTAGTACAATGATGCGGATCACTGTGAATTTTGATTCATGTTCTATGTGGTTAATTTAATGATATATTATTACTGTTATTTAAAAAGCTAGTTATTATGAATCCTCTGGATCCTGTTTGTAATGATTGGCAAACAGTTTTAGCCTGTAGTAAACTCCTCTGAGGTTTATATGATTCTGTTTAGCCTGTGTGGCCAAAATTAATTACCAGCTTGTATTATTCCGAGTAACACAGCCTCACTAGCGGAAAGACACTGTGTTCGCAAGGTTAATTTGTGAGGTATCTTGCATTTGTATGTTGTCATTAGATTAAGCCCTCCAAAGACTTCTTCTAAGCATCTCAGGGATTTCCCTCTGTCCTGCCTCGGAGAGGTGTGATATGCAGGTGGTGTTGAGCGCCGCTCACTTCAGCGACTAACCCTCGAGAAGAAGCCTACATCGCTCTCCTGAGTAATTACCCAGCAGCGCTAGAACGAATAGACTGGAAAACAACAGGCCGGTGCTAAACGTTCATTACAGCAATCACTTAAGAGAAGCGCGGCACTTAGCAACTGCACAGACTCCACCAGCAACACTTAACAAAAAACAGGCAGCCAATTATAACACCATCCTCAATGAACTGAGCCTCATCCACTTAAAGGTGAAGCTCACACTGAGAGTCTGAGCAGGAACAGACTCAAGTGTCTGTTAGCATTAGCATTAGCCGCGTTTCGGTTCGAATTGGCGTCCGACGGGAGATTGACCGGCCGGAAAGAGGCCCAGAAACAGATGGCCGCGGCTCTATTAATACATCAGACGACCTGCGTGGTCTAGCCAAGCACGTGCATCTGCCAGTTGCTGCCGGCTGCCCACCTGGGAAGCAGCAGGGAATCATTTGGCTTAATTAGCCTGATGAGAAAAACAATAGGAGGCTCAATGTCCGTCAGTCAGGAAATGAAGGCTGGAGAGGTCATATTGTTATACCTTCGTTTAGCATATGCAAGTTGTCTTTGTGTCTTAGCTTTTGGAGAGGGACAGACGGTGACAGCAGGACATAAAAAGGTTCACCGATCAAGTTACATAACCTTTTGCGATCCTTTTAACACAGGTGAGAGTCATTAAACAGTATTTATGGATACACACACAACTTTAACAAGCCAATACAAAAAGAAAATACAAGCATACAAACAAAAGAGCTCCCTTCAAAAGCAGGGTACGTTAATTCTGCAAAGCATGATTGCATTTGTGCAGCATTTTGAACTGTTGAACTTATTTGCAAAACCCTCAGGATTGAAGGATCTTTTTCTAATAGCACGTGTGTATTTTTGGCTGAAACTGAGCTAGCGTATGAATTTTTCCTTCACCTGGTCATTTCAAATGCTGTAAACAATTTATTTTATAGAATAGCACACAGAAAATGTCCCTGCTTGACAGACATAACAGAAATAGGTGTTGTGAGATATGGCACCTGTCTCTGTCAAAGCTCTGGGCTGAAGAATCTTGACTACAAGAGGGTGTTGTTTTGCCCACTGGAGGCACAGAGAAATTTTAATTTCCATTTATGTAATCATATTCAAACCTGACAAAGCACATTATGCAGGGATCGACAGTCAAGCATCTAACAATAATGTTGTTACCTGTTCCTTAGAATAATTAATATCTGCAAAATTAATGAATAGCAACATGTTCAGTATTTTCTTCTTGCAGCCTGCTGACACACTGTAGCTATCTATATATCTGCTGTCAAGCCAAGGACCTCTTACATTTTCAAAACTGCCAAGTCATAGGCTATATTTGCTCTCCAAAACGTCAGCATAACATCTTTACACGCTCCAAAAATATAAAATTAGAGGAGTCAGCACCGCAGGCTTCAGTGATGTGTATACAGCAAACTGTTTGCTCTATCATAGTTTTTTTTTTTTCCCTGTATGCAAAGTTAACCAACAACGTGCTTCAGGACAAACATATGTTCACAATAAGCAAACATACACAAAAGAGAAACAGTCTCAAGATTGTGTCAGCATGACTAAAGTTAAAGCTGATAGCAAATATATCTTGCTGTAGGCTATTCTGTACTTTATTCATGTATTTTATTTCCTATCGCTCATACTGGTCAACATAATAAACAACTGCTACACAGATAATCTAGTCTTATAGTAAAATACTGTGTCTGCTGTAGAACGGGCAAAAGCTGTACAACAAGTAAAATTATCGTAATAATCAGATATATTATCTTTTTTTTTTTTATGTTATTTATTTTAATCTTACATTTTCTTTTTTTTATTTCCCAGTGATCTATTTGTTTGTTTATTATGTTATTTTGTAATAATAATTAAAAAAACATCAAAATATGAAACATAATTGGCTTACATTTTATTTCTCATATTGATTTTATTCATACATTTGTTTGCCTTTATTTTGTAGTGATATTTATTTATTTTTGTATATATTTGTTTTGTTGGTCATATTTCTTACAAACAGGTTTTTATTGTTTATTATTTATACATTTATTTTCCCAGTAAATTATTAACTGATTGAATCAAAATATTTATTGGGAAATAAAATAAAAACAATTTAACAATTTTATTCAATCAAACAGATATAAACAATGAAATGTTTTTTTTGAGTAATGATATTGATCTTATTTTGTATGTATTTCTTTGTTGGTAGTAATTTATCATAAGCTGTCACGTTGCTGTTTGCGAAGGAGATCACCGGAGAAGAGAGCTCAATTAAACTTAAAGTCTTTTTAAATAATAAACACAAATGCCGAGGTTGAAACATCCAATGGTGACACAAGAAATCCAAAATAACAGCAAACACGACATAACATATGTATTGACTGACAAACTCAAACTCAAAAGACAGGGGATTTATACACAAATACTAATGACAGAAGTGAGGGCAGCTGGGGAGACACAGGTGGAGACGAATCAACTCATAATCACATCAAACACAGGAACTACCAAATATGGGCACACAGGAAGGAAGACAGGAAGACATAAACTGAAACTAACACAATGAAAAAGAAACCAAACCAAGACAAAAACACAGAGAATAAACAGAACTAAACAGACATAGCATGTAACATAAGCAGACTTTTTCCACCTGTTATTCATGTTTAATTTTGTTTTCCCAGTGACTGATTAATCGATTGATCGAATGATTTTGTCAAAATAATAATTGGAAAATAAAATAAAAAGATTTAAACTAATATAATTAATGGTTTACAAGTATTTCTTTTACTGTATTATTTATATATTTTTGTAACAATGTGTTTTTTTTTTTTATTGATATTTACTTTGTTTATTTTGTATCTGTTTGTGCATTTTATTTGTTGTATAAAAAGGCCATTTCATTATTACAACACCACGGATGTCTGATTAATCTTAACCTCACTACATTGTGAAAAACTTTCCCTAGTTTAGACATGCAGCTGTTAGTTAGCCTTTCTGACACAGCAGTCAATGCTGAGTATGTAAAATCACATTCTGTCAGGTAGCTGACCGCTAATAGCCAGAATAAGTTGTCACTGAAGCTTAAGCTTGGCTTTTCATTACTTACTTCCTAGCGCCCACAGTGGCCTTAAGTGCTGCCATACAATAGTGGAAAAAATAGGATTTGTGTGAGTGTTCATACTTTAATAGACTGGATATATTCTCCAGACACAGCTATTTCTCCATACATTAGGCATTCAATAAAGTAGCACGAGACATTGAGTGGAAGCATGACTGACCAATAAAAATGACATTGATGATAAGTGTGAATAAAAGATGATTAGTTTAAAGGATGTTATAAGAGCATGAGCTTGTCTGTTGGCTCTGTGTGAATGTGTGTGGTCTTCATCTCTAATGTAGGGTAGGGGGAAGTGGATGGGGTTCAGTGTGCTTGGGCTGAAGCTTAATGAAGTGGTAGGCAGCACCTGCGGCCCGCTGTCGATCTGGAGCAGTGGCTGGGATGGGAGCAGCTGAGAACTGTTGGCCTGCATAGGGAGCAGAGCAGAGATCAAGGCCAGACCCAAAAGCATTCCGGATGGGCCAAACTGTGTGCTCTGCCTCCTTGCCAGAAATAAGCTCCAGTGGGCCACCAGGCTCCCTGAGTTAACAGCGTCTCCCATTAGTTTATCTGTAATGTTTCATTTGTTCTGTGATATTGGAATCTGAATTTGTCCCTTCTCCCTTTTAGACCTTCACTCTATTCACACTGCTTGTTTTCTTAAAAAAAAATATTAATGTAATTAAAAAAAAAAAAAAAAAAGTTGTATTGCTGTCTATTGAGGGCCATTTTTCAAAAATATCTTAATTTGTATTCCGAAGATGAACAAAGGATTTCAAATCTATATTTGCTGAGATCTTGTCCAAAAATTACTGATATATAAACTTGATTTGTAGTACTACTTGTGTGCATTGCACACTTTGATAATATTAAGCCAAAAATGTGTTGTAATGTCACTATTAATGAGTATAGTATGACCTTTTAATAATATATATATATATTTTATTAAAGATACTTAAAGTGTACCTGAAGTATACAATAGCATAATCAAATATACTTTAGTTTATCCTACTCAGACTTTAGCACTGCTTTCACACAATTTAAGTGCATTAAGCACAAAATTAGTTTATAGATAAATAAAGCATAAACTCATGTCTGCTGTTTTCTCATGTGCAGCCTCAGGCAGCTGTTTATGATGGGCCCTTGTGTGCATATGGTTTTAATATGGACACATTTTACCTACCGATATATCTTACCAACTGTTCACTTCCAATAAAACCATAAAACATAAAAAAATTAAAAAAATAAAAGAGACAAGATTTCATTAAATCTTTGCCCGTGGCACAGTCTGATAATGGTAATTCTCCAGTCTTCAACAAGCTGTCTGTTGTCTGCGATCGTAGGCCAAAGTGACTGAGGCTATTTACACACTCAAATAAGGGCAGCAGAAAGCCAAAGCATCACAAAAGTAGCCAAATAATTGTTTTCTAAATCATGACCCGAGGTGACAATTACTAAAAAAGACATTTCAGCCAAAAATATCATTTGCCATAGAATTTGCTTCAATGCTATAAAGTGTATAAAAACTTTCATAAGGGGGAGGTTGGGGGAGAACTAGGTTGATTTTGTAGTATATTTGCAGTCAAACCTCACACTCTTGTGACTTCATTAGTAATTCCTAGAATATTTTGTGTAAGTTTCAACTTAACAGATGCTGATTTGCCCCAGACTGACAGCCACGACTCAGACAGCTCCAGATTGTTAGCACATTTAAATACAACACCTTTCAGCATATCCACACGACAGCGCGAGCCAGTTTTCAGTTAATGTTTTGTCAGTGTGATGTATAGAGAGCAAACCTGACAGAAGCAGAGTTAATCTGACATTTGCAACAGTTCTGACTGGTAATGGAAGGCAGACTAAGATGTGTACATTTTGGGAATGTTTCTTTAACAGGGGAAAGAAGAAACAGCCTATGCGTCTGACGCATGTTAAGTGTGAAGTGCAGAAGTACTGACATGTTCACTATGTCCTGTACTGTGTGAGACAGCGTGAATTGATCAACACTGACATTGCCATGTGGCCATTGTGCATATATGTGTGTGTGTGTGTATGTCACACTGCTCCATCTGCAGTCCCTGTGGGGAATGAAGTTCAGCCAAGAGTCCACAAGAAACGTGTGAATCATTAACAACCTCTTTACCAGCAGAGAGTTCAGGGAAGGTGCCAGTGACTTCTGAAGTATCTTCGTACTTTTTCTGTGTTTGTTAATGTCCTCATGCTTTTCATTATTTGTATGGCTTATTTGCCTTTATTAAGAAGGACAGATGGGAGAGGAAATAAATCTGGAAATGGTAGGAGGGTGAGGACTGGGACACATCTGAATTCAGCTAGACTGTGTTTGGGAATTTACCTAAAAATACACCAATCCACCATAGATTGCTAATATATTGTAAATAGATTCTGTCAGTAATAAAATATATTGGCATTAATAATAACTTTAATATTCAGTTTGATAGCAATTTTCTATATTATTGGTATAATGAACTAAAAAGTTATCTTTGAATTTAATTTAGTTTATTCTTTTGCATCATTTATTATCATCAGATTATTGTTGTATATTATATAAATATGCTTTAGTTCATTATTAATTCACATGTTCATTCATACAGTAATACTAAGGTTAACTTATTATAACTATTGGTAATTTACATATGCAGATTGTTAGAAAAATGCATAAATGAAATTTCAACTAAATTAATAAATGCTGGAAAAAATATAATTTATCGTTAGCTACTAAATTAAACCTTCTAAGAAGAAATACACAGATTTTATGATTATTTTAATATTTATTGTTTATTAATATTTAATATTGTATTTACACTTTCAGAAAATAAACAAATAATCAACCTCTTAAGTGACTGTTAAAACATTAAATAAGCAAAAATGTATAAATGTGGAATGACACTGCTGTCATATTTACACAATAAGAAATTTATAACAGTTAGAATAAATAGAAGAATTTATGAAAGTAGTTCATGTTTAGTGTATGTAAAACAAAAGAAAAGAAAAGAAACTTAAAAAAAGCTTGGTGAGGATGAATTGAATCAAACTGAATCAAACTTTTGAGAGTTAAAGTGCTCTGATAAAACAAGTTTTACATGCAATATGTTATATTACAAAAAAACAAAAACAAAAAAAAACACAAAAAGTAATTTACATTTGTGATGGGATGTGGATTTGTCCAGATTTCATGCCTGCGCTGTGGGGTTAGCATAACTCTGGTCAGCTGACATGAGCAATCATGACAATTCAAAAGTCAAAGCAGATTTGACAGAAAAAGGCCTGTTTCAGCCTAACAACTACAATTGAAAACATTTGTTCAGACAACATCGCAAATGAGCAAGAGGGCTCCCAGGTTAAATCAACAACGTAAACAGAAGCGAATTACGTCTCTTTTGAAATTAGTTGCTAACACAAAAACAATGGACAAGACAGGCCCATCTCACAGAGAACACATTAAGTCGTAATGAGACTGAAGGAATTTTTCTGCTGGCACGGTGACTTTGGCGCCGGCTTACGCTGATTAACAATTTACACATTTCTTTCCCCGCCTCTACTGGGCTTGCTTTTATGCATTTCAACAACGCTGTTTGAAACGAGAAAATGATGAGCCCGTTTAGCTGGGAGGTCTCGAGTAACGCTGAAAGTCGCCTGACCTTGGAATCAATCAGGCAGAACTAGTAGAGCAAATCAGAAATAAACAAACGGGACTGCCAGAGTATACAGAAAATAATTAGACCAGACCGATTGCAGGACAATATTCACACATGCACCACCTGGGTGCACTGTTCTCAACAGACAAATAACATAAATGGACTCTTAGTGTTTCCACCACTTAGGAAAACATTCACTGCCTTGAAGTCACGTACTGTGTGCTCCTTAAGAAGAAGAAGAAGAAGAAGAAGGTGGAAGAGGATGTGGGAGGGAAGTTTTGAGCTGGTCACAGTTTTCAGCTAAATTAAGAGTAAAAAACTATGAAACAGCTAAAATTTGCTTAAAACAACTATTGTATTGACCATTAAATTAAATTTCAAAAGTTTGCAGGAAAAGGGAAAAAGAGGGGAAAAAGCTGTTTAGCCAATTACTAGCTCTCTCTTTCTGTCTCTCACAGACGAAAGCACAAATACACACACTGACATGTGTAGAACACAGGAAGTGAAAGAGATTTATTAGCTTCACAAGCGTATTACTCTATATTCCCACTCCAAACACACTCACACTCTCTGAGCTGCTCTTCACACATGCTCTCCTTCATCCATATATCTCCAGCCATTTAATTAGCTGAATGGCCAATAAATCCAACACCTCTTTTCTCACTTGTTTTTGAAGCAGTGCTCATTGGCTGACGCTCATTATGAAGCCTGGATGTGTCTTCGGGCCACTGCCGAGCTGCGCCGCGCTGACACAAATCACATCCACAGAGCAAACTAAAATCTCAACTGCATCATTAACTGCAGACCATCCTTTTATAAGAACACATGATTCAATGATTATGGCATCTGATATATTATACAATAAAAGTCCCGCTACGTGGCAACAATTTAATGAGTCATAAGAGATGTGCCGCTCATGTAGACTGCACTATTAATTGCTTACGACTGTGTGCAAACATTATGCATGCTGCCTTCCATCGATAGGGTACGAATGTGGGCTTTACTACAGCGTTACTTTAAAACAAACCAAAAACAGCAACGTCTCTACTTGAAAAACGTGATACCGAAACCATAGAAAAGTGCCATGCTCTCTCTGCGTTTCAAAACAGAGGTTGTAAATAGAGCGATCTAGTTGAAGAATGATGGAAGATGGCGTTTGTGGTGAGTGCCTCACCTGTCAGATCTGTGTGTACAGTACATTCCAGCAGCACTCGAGCATGACCAAGCCCCATCCAAAATGTGTGTGTGCTACTGCTTGACCTAATGAATTGTAGGTCTGGGCTTTGACAGATTGTGTCGCATCATTTAGAACGCAATGAGCTGCCAACAACCTGATTGCTGAATGACATATGTGTGTTAACCCACCCGATGGCAGATGGATCAACGACACAGACGAATAGGCGTCTTTTCTAAAGCTGAGACGGGCATGAAAAGTGCATACATGCATATCCTCTGCCCACTCGATATCGGCTAATCTTCAATTAACATACATTAAGCATGTCTTTTCTAATCTCTGCAGTAATGGGAGCTGTTTTGCCAACCGATCTCCTGGCTTCATTTAGGGGCAGTAAAGGTAAAAAGCCCATGGGCAAGATCTCATAAAACACTTAGTGCATACTAAAAGTTAAACACTTGCTTATATGACATTATATCAACGATCACTCTCTCATATCACACTCTATTAATACTCGTAAAGCCTTTTAGCCGAGCACAGTCATTTCAATGGAAATTTTCTCTAAAACACAGCAGTTTTCTATTCTCAGAGGTCTGCGTCTAAAAATGAAGTGACCTTTTAATGAAACATGTTTAAGTGGTGAATGGAAAAAGCTTAGGTTTGAGTAAGAAGGTTGGAAGCAATACAGATATAACATCTCGAGTGCCTGTATAGAAATAAAATGAAGACAGACGTTTTAGTCTGACATTGATGCTCTTTTTCTTGGTCTCTTAAGAGTGTGTGTGGATTTGCTGATGGAAAGCTATTACACACTCATTAGTTCTGTTTCAGTGGTTTGGGAATGACACACAGCTGACCCCCTTCACCTCCAAACACACACCCCTTCCCATACACACTGAAGATAGATATGCTCTTTCTTCTTATTTAAATCTGTTTTTCGTTTAATCTTTCACAGTGCAAGGACATTTAAAGACTTTAGTTTAGTAATTAACTTCTTCACCTTATACAGCACAAAAAAATAAATAAATAAAAAGTCTATATGCTGTTATTACAGTATGTGCACCAGTGCTTCATATAATATATAATAATATCCTGAATTATAATGAACAAAACATCAGACTATTCTAGTTCAAAGAATGAATAAAACACTATTACTCACTGTACAGCTTTTAGGCAAGATTTTTTATATTTTTTTTTATATTACATGCTTTTATTACTTTTTTATTCAACATTTCAAATTAGGTACAGTTTATGTCAGCCCTCTCAAGCTAAAGACATTATGTTTAAATAGAAATGATTTTCCTCTTTTTTTCCTTTCTCATTATAAAGTGCTCTGTTCTGGCGTTTATAGTTTTACAGTTATAAATCATAACTTACTGTACAATGTTTACTAATCCAGCCACTCTGAATCAAGTTAAAACTCTGAGAACTTACTGGGATGAGTCAAGCGGATGGAAACAAAGAGGCTGGTTTCAAAATTATTCATTGTTTTTAACAGTGCACACTGAAATTTCAGTTATTTTCTTTGTCTCTTTGTGTTGTTTTTCACTTTTGATTTGATGAACAGGAAAATCAAGTTGTTAATATTCATACGCTCTCTCTGCCAATAGGAGGGGTGATCCATGTTGCTGACAAGTTCATCAAACATGGGCGGACATGGACAGGACTTCATGAATATGAGTGTTACTTAGCAACAGGTTGATTTTAGTAAAAAAGAGAGAAGTGGGAACGGGGCGTCTCTGTTACCAGCCCTAAATGAAATGATTCTGAGGCAAATAGTCAAGCCAGTGTGTTGCAGAGGTCGAGTTCAGCTCTCTCAAGACTGAGCGGGAGATGCTAGACTGATTGAGTCAGAGCTTGCCATTGCATGAAAATTGGTGTGAGTGGAAGAGGTGACTCCCCTTTCAGTAAAAAGTTACATTGTTTGATTAACACATTACAATACAGAATACATGTCACAATATGCAGTGTACACTCTCAGAAATAAAGGTACAAAAGCTGTCACTGGGGTGGTCCTTTTAAAAGGTACATGTTTGTACTGCAACACAGTCTCAATCCAAATCGTCACATTTTGACGCTTGGTCAAGACCCTTTTTGCTCAAAGTACCCCTTTTTTCGACGTGAGAGGTCCTCCATTGCTTTCAGTTGTTTGGTTTAATGTAGAGGTTTACATGCATATATCAATTTATTATATATATTTTTTTACATGCTTACATCTCATTGAGAAAATATACTCCCGTCCCGCCGAATGACTCAATTGGCCATGAGATACACAAGAGCCAATAGTATTACACAACAGCAAGAGGCAATCGATCACGTGACACACAAGAGCTAATAATATTTTACAACCAACGTTGACATAAGGATTCTTGTAGCGGCATGTTTTGAAATCGTTTTGCCTCGAAGGACTAACATTAATATTGTTAAATAAATGATGACTCGTGTATATCGTGTTTATTGACAGATAATATAATATTTATAAATATATAAATAATATAATATAAATAAAACTGTTTTGACTGTTTACATTGAAATATCACATCCCTAAATATTTGCAATAATGCCATTGTTTTTACCCAATATATTTTTTAATTATGATGATAAAACAAACAAACAAAAAAAAATATTGTATCTGTTTCCGATTTTAAAACAACTGAGGACCCTTCATGTCGAAAAGTGCCTTGGGCTTTAAAAAGTAACGCAAAAGGGTCTTGACCAAGCATCAAAATGTGAAGAGTTGGAGTAAGACTGTGTTGGTATTTAAAGGGTCCATTTTGGTACCTAAAAGGTACATATTAGTACTTTAACTGTACATATTTGAACCTAATAGGTACAAAAGTGTATCTTTTGAAAAGATACCACCCCGGTGACAGCTTTTGTACCTTTATTTCTGAGAGT
>JAUMHI010000064.1:9842839-9853674 GCA_032359435.1 Enteromius unitaeniatus
AATCAAGGCATTTGTGCCTTTTTTATGTTGTGATCATTGTTTTTATGATTGTTCTACTTTCTTCTTTGTTTTATTATGGCTTTTACGATTATTCTACTCCTTTAATGTAAAGCACCTTGAATTACCACTGTGTATGAAATGTGCTATATAAATAAACTTGCCTTGCCTTGCCTTGATTTGCTGCTTAAAGGAACATGTTCTTTTATCTTTTTAAAAACAGGATTTATTTCAAATAGAAATCTTTTGTAACATTAAAAATGGCTTCACTTTTAACAATATAATGAATCATTGCTCAAAAGAAAATAATTACATATTTAATAATAATTGATTGTTTGTTTGTTTATTTATGATAGATAAATCTCCAGATAAACTCTACTGAACTCTTGGCAAACCACTACAGCAACACTACAGTCTCACGACCAATTCATACAAGGTGGCTAATTCGTACAAATTTGTAAGACCTCACTCGATTTGTACGATTTGTCTAAACCCTAGTGACAGGTTTAGGGGCAGGGTATCACGCCACTGAGCTGTACTGATCCCAATGCACGCTCACAATCACTGGAGTACTAACCATCTGCACCTGATCCTAATCAAAGACACAGTTTAAAAGCCATGCTCCCCAGTTGCTTGATGGCTGAGATTGAGGTAACAACCCTTTATGCTTACCTGTCGCCCTTTCCTCTGTATGCTGTTTCCAGTTTGTCAGGGAACCTCGAACTTGATCATTGAACACTGTCTTTCTATTGTACCTGCTACAACACTTACCTGCCTGAGTGATCTAGAGCAGAAAGGAATCATCTCACGTCAAGGCTACCTGTTACGAAGGGGGACATGAAGCGTGCGGGTTCATATGCAGATAAAAGGTTTATTCGGGCTCAGGGTTGTACAGAACAAGATCAATCACTGGCAGACATAAACAGCGTAGGCAAAGACAGTCTCATAAATGATAATCCAGGCGTTGGTCAAACATACCATTAAACGGAGTCTGACGGGCAAGATGAAAACGTAGGTCCAAGGAAAGCAGAGGTTGACAACGATAAATCCAAAACATGATCACAGGGTACAAGAACACGAATGAACAAGGCAGAGTTGACGGTTAAACATGAAACAATGATCCGTGACAGACAGACAAACAGACTGGTGGCACTGATTGAATGATTGAACCAAACAGCTGTGAGGAGAGGTGCATTATGGGGAATGGAGTCCAGGAATGAAAACAGACATAAACACACACACACATTTTATGGAGGTGCTGGAGTGCCATACAAAGTCTTGCTGGCACCATCATGTGAGATATCACAGCACACTTACATTTTAAACTCACCTTGTTGTACTCACCTGTCTCTTTAGAGCACTAGCCGAACTCCACCATCCAGCTCCCAGTCACCTGCCTGCAAAAAGAGAAACGAGGACTAAAGTGAGAGCGATCCTGAGATCGCTGGAATTCTCAGAAGGAATTACAGCAGCAAGCTGGAGATTGCAATCACCGTTATTGAACTGTCTATGTCCATTGGATCTATCTTCACATGAATAAACATTCTTACACTTTATCCTCGTTGTCCAGAACCCTTCTTGGCTGAGCGTTACACAGGGTTACGTAGGTGTAGGTTATTGATACAAATTCATACGATTTGGCAACTCGTAAAATATATTCAATTAAGCAAAAATCATTTGAATTCGTGCAAGGTCATACGAATTTGTACACATTAACCACCCCGTAAAATATGTACGAATTACTTTGAGACTGGGCTCCTTCAGCACTAACCATCCCTATATCCACTATTCATTTCTGTCTGCTTCACCCTCCTCACGGTTATCATTAACAGGTAGAAATTTGTCTCTTTGTTTCTTGCAGGGTCATGGTTGATACTCCCCGCCCACACAGAAATAAGCAGGCTACTTCATGTAATGATGCCTGAAAAAAAAAAAAAATGAAGCCCATTGGTACTTACAGATGGAAATTTGGATGGAGGAGAGATGCAATTTCACAGGAAGGTAATTTTATCCAGGCTCACACTTCAGCCGCACACATCAGTGCCACCATCAGCGATCTTTCATGCTATTGTTAGAGCACTGAGTGAAAAGTTACACAAAGGTTACTCCCATCAACCATTACAGCAGCCCGGCAAGAAAATGAAGCACACCATGAGAGAGTCTGAAAGAGAGCTACTGATTATAATAATCATCATCAAGATGATGAACGATAGAAAGATGACAAGCCTTAATTCTAGCTTAATTCATATATTCCGTAAAGGCTTTATCAGATGATCATTTTTAAAGATGCAAGTTGAGGGCTGCTCTTCGCCCTGTGTTGCTTGCACAAATCCCACAATGCATTTTCAGCAGCGTTAATAGCTTTCTCTGAAACGAGATATAATAATATGCTTTAAATGAACAGTTTCAATGGTGAAGTTGTATCAATACATTTGCCCAAGAGCAGCTTTTCAGTTGCTATTAAAATTAGACTTCCCAGAAATCATTGCATTGGCACTACCCAGAAGTAGCTCATTTATTTATTTACTTTTTATAGTGACATTTTAACGTACTCATTAAACTTGTGGCGGACTTCTGCTAACTTCTATATTTTGTGACTGAATGACTTACTGAAGTGTTTATTTGGATAGACAGCAACAAAATCCTCAAAGTCACATTTCCACAACCATACGATGTGACGATGTGAAATTGAACAGATTTTCTAACAATGATTCTCATGTACTTGAAGGATAGATGTGAATTGAAAGATCTCTTGATTTTGGTCCAACTCTCTCCCACTCATTCATCAGTACTTTTACTGCAGGGATAGTTTACTTGAAGATAAAAGTGAAGAGTCATTATGTAATCATGCTAAAGTTGTGCAAACCATTTAATGACTGTTTTCTTGTTTGGTATGCAAATAGACACAAGGACATTTTGAAAATTCTTTAACACGAAGCAAATCAATGGGCTCTAATGCTGTTCTAAACATTAACTTTTGAACAAAAGAACACTCTTTCTTTCTGAATAGCTTTTGAATTATTGTAATACACACAATTCTGAATCAAACACAAACATAGGGGAAAAATATCTTAGAATTTAAGAATATAATTTAAGAATACTTCTTAAAAGTAAGAAGAAAGAAGTAAACTCAGAATTTATGACTTTTTTTTAGTATTGGAAGATATAAAAACTCTTTATTCCTCAATAATTTTTTTCTCAAAAACAGTAGGTAACGCTTTATAATAACTGCATGCTATTCATCATTAGGTAAGCATTAGTAAATAATCAGTTCATTCTTTATAAAGCATTGTTCCAACATTAATTGTCGAGTTAACTGGGAATTTTTCACATCAACTCTGCTTCTAACTCGAAAAAAGCACATCAGCCAGCTGCGGGGAACACAAGGAATAACTCCAGAATCACTTCTCAACTTCTGTATTTGACGGTTTGGCAGAATAGACAGTAACTGTTCAGTTTGGCTCAAGTAGATTTAAATAGGTTAATAACATTAAAGAAAAATAAACAAGGAAAAAGATACATTATTATTTCTGTTTAAATGTAAACAAATACAATTTAAATAAACTTTGCATATATTATTGTTTCAACATAACATTTACAATGTTTCACAATCAAACGCAAAATATGCTGCTTTGTTTCACTTTTTATGAATACACAAAAGTAGTTTGTCATGCACTTAAATGATAATTATAGTCTACCACAAGTTACTGTTCTCTCTCGTAATCTGCACTTTAGTAATGAAATATTAATACTAATACACAGATTTGTGTGAAAATCATCATCCTTCATTTAATAAAAAACACGATATTATCATACCATCAGTGAGATGACCAACAGCTGACGCGTTTCCCCTCACATTCGTTACTCGCTGCAGTCTTTTAACCTTTTTTTCACGTCGTCCTCATTTAGACAGTGTTAGTTAAATCAGCGTCTAACTCACTAAACCGATGACCTCTCCGACCTCTCTACACTCTTTCTGCATGCATGCCCCTGCCATGCGAGATTCCGCTGTTCTCCATCACGCTCCACTGCGCCGATTGATTCCAGCACCGTCATTCAGGTTATTTTAACTTCACATTAATAGTAACTAGTAAACAGTTTATAAATACTACGGTGGCCGAGAAGTGCAAAACACAACACAAATCTGAAAACCAAATAACAAATCCAGAATTAATATTACAGATTTGTTTTTTGTGTTGTGATTTGTTGTTGTGTTTTGCACTTCTCGGCCACCGTAAAATACAGCTATAAATACCTTGTTCTTGATTTCTAAGAATATATACTTTACAAATAAGATATAAAAGGAAGGTTTTTCTTCCTACCAGAAAAAAATAAACCCAACACAGATTGATTCACAGCTATTAATTTCAAGATGCAAAAAATTTTAAACTGTACAATTCTACACACAAAATGAGCCTTTAAATCTCCTTTGTAAATACTTTACAATGTCCTCCCAAAAATAGATGGCTGGCAATGTGGTACTCTGTAATTCACATTACCGTTATTAAATTTTTTTGTATATCAGTGTGTGTGATTATAATTATCACAATCTGAATTCATTATTTTATTATCATGCATTTCTGTATGCCACGTGCGTGGTTGGTTAAAGCACATGTTTAACATACTGTAAATGAGTTGTAATTAGCACGTTATCGTGCAAGATGAGGACGATGTAAGTGTAATGTGTATTCAATGTTACAGTATATGTCACAAGTGAATCAGGTGTACATTTGCTGGTAACACAGGGAAGTAGTGACATTATATGAGTTGATATTTTGGTGTTATTGATATACCATTTGGGTTTGTGCTGAAATTGTGCACTAATGTGAATGTGTATATTCAGTTATTGGTGTTGAATTGATTCCCGTAAAAGAAAACCGTGAAGAAGCATCGCGTGTCAGTGTGTTATATCCTTCTTTACAGGAGTATTACAGCCACAAAACTTTTCATAACTACATGATTTAATCTTGAATTACAACAGGAATATGTTAATAAAGCATTTATTAACACACTGAGCAACTATCATCATGTGTCTAAATAATAAGATTTATTAATGTGCATTTAAATAATTTATTAATCATTTACTTAGGCTTTGTAAATCATCTTATGAACCACTGACAACTCCTAAATAACTGGTTTATAAATAACAAAGTAATTATTAAAGTATGAAAATACAATTATTCATTATGCATTTATATCTGCATTTGTAAACTGCTTACTAATGCATAGCAATGTTAGGAAAATGGTTTATAAAGGATGAAGTGAGTATTTGAAATCAAACTCATTTCCTCAAAGTCACGTGGCCTTATGAGTTACTTCCAATAAATGCCACATGCAAACAATTTCATTTACTTTATGTTTTCAATCAGAGATGACTATTGAGCTGGCTGCAGGGCTGTGCTCAAATAAAGCTTTATTTGAAAAAAAACAAAGCTGCAAGACAATCTTGAATGTCCTTGTTGGACCTTGAAGACGTGAAAATGGAACATGAGCCCACAAAGATTGTGACTACTTCCTCATGTTTGCAAACAGCCCAGCCATAAACACGTAGACCCATTCAGCCATAAAGCAGGTCACGCAACAAACCTGAGAAACGTGTCTCCACCTCTGTACCCCTCTATCACTGTCTTGACATCTTTTTTTCCTTTCCTTTGCACCCTTTTCTGTTGTAACTTTGCATTAATAATGCAAACCACATTTATCACCACAAGCCCAGGAGACAGTAGTCTTTCCTGGATATAGAAGCAGTACTTAACAGAGGCGTCACCTGGGAAATAAGAGAGCATTTCCAAGGGCTTACTAGATCAAAGGGAATGCAAAAGTGGCAACGAAGTTCTAAACCCTGCCCCTAACTTACGTGAAATATGTATGCTTTGGTTTATGTGCATGTCAGTATTACATATGTGAGTGTATTTTGAGTCTAAAGGGACTTGAGAGTGCATATGAACTGAAACATGAACTTAATACACTATTGCATCTACACAGCTCCATCTTGACTCTCTCTCTCTCTCTTGCACATCTACTCTCTGGAGGCCGGCTAAGAAGCCTGATGTATGGTTTAATCCACAGCAGGATTTGATTAAAATCTAAAATATCACCTCGCTTGCCTTCTGACTCACTCGGGTGGATGTAAGGGCATTTGAAACAGACAAACAGCTGGGCATGCAGGCGCTTGCTCCAGGGGGGTTCTTCATGGTTGGGAGGAGGGAAATTAGAAGCGACTAACACCACTTCCCACTAACACCTCAAAACACCTCTGACTGTGTTGCCGCCGAGTAAGTTACCTAAGTGGAACAGCACATGGAATTGAAACTCCTACTATATCTGTCAATTGTCTACCCGATCTCATGAATGTGTGTATAAAAAGTACAACAAATAAAACCAAAAGCTGTGGTTGCGTGTGCAAAAATGGATTTTGGTCTTTATATCCTATGCAATCAACACAGTCTCACTCCAACTAGTCACATTTTGACATTTGGTCGAAACACTTTTGCGTCACTTTTTGAGGCTCAAGGTACCCCTTTTCAGTCACTTTTCGACGCGAAAGGTCCTCCATTGTGTCAATATGCCGGTGCAATATATATATATATATTTTTTTATTTTATCGTCATAATTAAAAGATATACTGGGTAAAAACATGGCATTATTGCATATATGTGATTTTTCAATGTCAACAGTCAAAACAGTTTTATTTAAAATGATATTATTTACACATTTGTGATCACATAACCCAACCCCTCCCCCTAAACCTACCATCTGTCAATAAAACACAAGATACAGCAGGCAGATACAAACACCGTCATCCTTTATTTGAAATATATTAATATTCCAAGTCTTCTGATGCAAAACAATTGATTTGTGAGAGAAATAGACACGGTCGCTGTCTCCGTCTTCCATGTACTTCTTGTGTGCGCTGCTGCAGTCTGTGTGTTCAAAAAATGCAGCTTCAAGAATCCTTACGTCAACGTTGGTTGTGAAATGCCATTGGCTCTTGCATGTCTCGTGATCAATTGCGTCAAGGTGTTGCAAAATATTATTGGTTCTTGTGTATCTCGTGATCGATTGCGTCATGCTACAGAACAGGAGTATGTTTTCGGAATGAGATGACAGCGCGTGAACTGAGCAGGATCATTTTTAGTCTTTAATCTAGATTTAAATGGCTCACTTGAATTCTGCCAAAGACATTCAAAATGTGTGCTACCTAAATAAAGGCTAAAATTAAAGCTCTATTATATTTAGAATATCTGTGTTTCAGTACTGCCATAAAAGTAGGGGTGTGAATCTTGGTTTCACAATTCAATGTAATAAGATTATTATTTATCAACACAATGGCCCACTTTCTCAAACATGGTTTAGCTTAAGCCAGGACTAGGCCTTTGTTAGATATTAATGCATCTTCTTAAGAAACATGTTAAGATATGTCAGAGCAAGATATTTTCAGTTGAAGCAGTTCAAACATACATTTTAGCCTGTGCCTGATCTTAAGCCTTGTCTGTGAAACCAGAAGAAGATCACTTTCTCCTTCAATATTACTGCACATGGCTACATTTTAAATCAAATTTATTTTGTGCAAAATCATTATTATTTTTTTCATTATAAACAGGCTACTCTTTTAAAACTATTACTTATTTTAAAAAGTGGTCTTTGAGTATACGAAAGTTTACAGAAATAGTTTTGAATTTTAAAAGTTTGATTTTTCTTTTTTTCCTCTGCATTATTGCCGCTCGATTATTACTGACGAGACCATATACAGTGGCAGCTGTAACAGGCTGCATTCAGACTAATGCATGGATCTCTTTGATATATCAGATGTTTTGCTCTGCTCTGAAAACATAACTGACTGTGTGCACATCAGCTTTGTATAAAAGAATTAGAAAATGCAAGTGCATTTAGCCGCAGCATCGATCAGCCACTTCAGGACAAAAAAAAAACCACAATGCGTACGTGATGCACAAGTCTGTCACCGCGCAGGTTTCGTGGATCTAATACCAATGCATTCCAAACGGTATATGAAGATCACGGAAGACAGGTGATAAGAATCGAAGCTCACACCTACAGTAGTTTAGAAAACTTGTCCCATCTGAATAGGGCTACAGTGTAATTTGGCTATACATCCGCGCTAAACTATCAAGGTAAAAAGTCACCATAGCTTGCGTAGTATAGACACCCAACTTTGTGAGTGTATTAACGGCAATATATTTTTTTATTGCGCGCTGCGTTAACGCCGATAACGGCCCACCACTAATAAAGACTTTGTATGGCTTCAGAATACTTGAAATGTGACACGACTTGTTTGTAATGTATTTATACTGCTTGTTTATGATTACTTTGTGCAATAGATACCTGTACAGTAACTGCATTTACCTGTGTGTGTGTGTGTGTGTGTGTGTGTGTGTTTATATTGTTCAGAGGTGGGTACGATTATGGTAGGAGTGGGGTTTGGTGCTCCAATAAAACAAAAAATTATATAATAAATTGATATATACATGCAAACCATTACATTAAGCTAAACACCTGAAAACAATGGAGGACCCCTCATGTCGAAAAGTGACTGAAAAGGGGTACCTTGAGCCTCAAAAAGCAACGCAAAACTGTTTTAACCAAGCGTCAAAATGTGATGAGTTGGAGTGAGACTGTGTTGATGCAATGGGTAGGAATTTGGTTGTAGGGTAGATGCGTGTCATCTGTAAGTGAAAATATGGTATATTATATGGTATACTATTTATACACATTTTCATCAGTCCTGGCTGCAATTGTGAAAGAATAGGTTAAAAAAATAAATAAATAAAACTGTAATTAATATAACACAACATAACATAATATAATTGTATATATTTGTAAGGCAGACGCTGAAACAGTGTCATGTTCAGCTGGAGATGCCAGTCTGCTGATGGCACTCTAGCTCCAGCAAACTGTTTTATGTCTGTTTTCACCCATTGGACTAATTATCAATGAACTCATGTCTCCGCCTACCTTGTCTGCTGTCTTTGTTGCTCGTTCATGTCTCCGCCCCTCTTGTTTGTCGTCAAGGTGATTCATTGTTTCTCCGCCTTATGTCACTAGTATAAATACCCCGGATATCCTTTTGTTAGGCGCTCGTCAATGTTTGGATGTACCGTGCGTCTTCCCTATTGTCGTGACACCCGTGTTTTCCTGTGTTCCACAGTTCCTTCCTGGATCTGGACCTTCGCCTGCACTCGGACTATCGCTCTTGCCTCGCCCCTATGGACTCTGTTTGACTCATTGCCTGATCATTTGCCACAAAGTATGTTTACTCTTTTGCTGTTGCCTCTGATATGCCCGTCTGCCGTTATCGACCTTGCTGCCTGTTTTACTCTGTGTGTCCCTTAATAAACATTGTTGCTCATGGATCCGAACACCTTCCCGTGTCTCAATCGTGACAAACAGGATGTGAATCCATATGCGGAGGTTTATTAAAAGTTTTAGATAGAGACAAGTCAGAGAATTCAGGCAATGGGTTGTTAACAGAGAGGCAGTCCGATCTGGCGTCACACACAGGGAAGATCCGAGAGGCATAAACAAAAAGGCAGGCAATGGGTCCTAATAAACACATCAACATCAGTCCAATCAATGTACCAAATCTGAGGGAGAATCCGAGAGAACGTGGGTCAAATAACAGGCAGAATCGTACACAGAAATCAGGCAGAATACTTGGGAAAGACACTTGGTAAGGCAGATGAACTGAGGGAGTCGAGTCGAGTCAGCACTCGGGCGAGGGCATCTGTCAATTCTTCTTCATCAGTTAGGAACCTAGGTGTGCTGTTTGATTGCAATCTTTCATTTGAAAGTCATGTTTCTAGCATTTGTAAAACTGTGTTTTTCCATCTCAAGAACATATCTAAATTGGGACCTATTTTTTTCTCCATTCTCTCACAGATGAGGTTTAGGTTCCTTTTCACTGTCACCTCTGACTTGCTTAGTTTGGGGCACCTAATTTCTAGTGATTATCATTGTTTTGATTACAGACTGTATCTGCATTTACAGTTAACAGTTTCTTAGTTCTCAGTTAAACAGTTTAATCTCGTCATTATACATTACCATCACTCCATTCACCTATTTGATAATTGTAATGTATTTGAGTGCTAATGTTACAATACCTGATGGCCACAAGAGGGCAGTCCCATACTGTGTACTGTCACTGTTTAGTACGCCGAGTAAAGCAGTGGAAAAACAGTGTTTCCAGGTCTCCGGTTCTTCTGTGTATGTCCTGAAATTAAACAAATACAACGCATGTTATTAGAGAATATTCATGCAAACATAACACTAATGTTCGGTGCTTTGCTACAGTATTGTTAAAAGCGCTATATAAATAAAAGTGATTGATTGATTTGATAGTTTTATTAATTAATTACAATTAATTATTACAAATTCAGGTTTTAGTCAGCACTGTCAGATGTGTCAACTCCGTCAGATTAATATTTTCATAATATTTCATCATTTATTTTTTTTGTTGTGTAATTGTTATTCACATGTGAAATTGTAATCTGTCTGCTAATACGAGAATGTGTTTTAAAATGTTAAACACATCTTGACTAAAACTAGCCAAAATAAAGCCACAAAAACCCATACTGAATAGTCCCGAATGAGACTTTTGAGTAACCAGTCTTGCAGGCTAGAATATATACTTCAAAATGATGTGGAAAATCATTCTACTTACTTATTTACAGAAAAAAGTATAGTGTTTTTAATTTTTTATTACAAGTTTTGAAAACGAAAGCCTGTATGTGAGGGAGTGACAAAGGTAAAAAAGGCCCGGCAGCGTCTATACCACCTCAGACGCTTGAGAGACTTTAGACTGCCCTCCAAGGTGCTCAGGA
>JAUMHI010000064.1:9853774-9870187 GCA_032359435.1 Enteromius unitaeniatus
GAGACAAGTCAGAGAATTCAGGCAATGGGTTGTTAACAGAGAGGCAGTCCGATCTGGCGTCACACACAGGGAAGATCGGAGAGGCATAAACAATAAGGCAGGCAATGGGTCCAAACAAACACATCAACATCAGTCCAATCAACGTACCAAATCCGAGGGAAAATCCGAGAGAGTGTGGGTCCAATAACAGGCAGAATCGTACACAGAAAACCTTCCTGTGTTCCGTGTATTTCTCGGTGTTTCTTGTGTCTTTCCCATTGGATTTACTGTTATCGACCTTGCCTGCCCCGGACTCACACTTTTGCCTTGCCCCTTGCATTACGTTTGCCTGATCTCTGCTACGATTTTGGATTATTCTTATGTCTTTGCTGTCCCTGTTTGCTGTTAATCAACCCTGCTTGCTTGTACCTTTGGTTTCCTAATATAGATATAGCTGCACATGGATCCGCCTCTCCTTGTCTTACCTCCGTATCATGACAATGTAAGTCACTGCAGATAATTTGGCTGATTTTATTTCCTGAAGTGGCACCTGTCACAAAAATACCATTTAATTTGGGTGTCTTTGTGAGGCTTATTCCGCATTCAATGTGAGGATTGTTCCGTATGCCAAGTAAAGTCATGTCAAATTGTTTATTTGACATATGTACAGCAAGGTTTACTGAGCACTGAAATGCCTGAAGTGAGTCTCAAACACTGGCAGTACAGACAATTGTGCAGACAAGCCTGACACTCAGAATGTTGACAGACATTTAGCATGTAGACAAGGTAAACAACATACTGTTTGTATGACTTTTTTCTCATTAATGTCACTTTTATCGGTGAAGGTCGGATTTTTATTCTTAAAGTTCCTATATTCTTACATTCAACTATTTTTAATTGTTACTACGCATGTTCATGTATAATTTACATGCCAAAGACATGTTAACAGAAAGAAAAAAAGTGCAGTTTACCTATTTGTTGAAGCTTTTTTAAGGCGAAAGATAATCTACACATAATGAGACAATATTAAGACTAAGCTGTTGTCTTTTTCTTCCCAGAATGTGCTGTGAGCCAGCAAGATTGTCTGTGCAAACAATGCATAGTGATCCTTTGCATCACTTATGTTGCGAGGAAACAAACAATAAGAGCCTTTTCTAATGTCTTTTTACCTTGGCACAGCTTTACTTTTGCTTATGGGTTTAGGAAGCCGCCTTATGCACATAGCCATTGAAAGAAGCATAATTTATATTCAACAGTGTAGGTAATCATATCCTTCACATACATTAGATTTGATCGTCTTTGGATTTAGAAGATTTTTTAATGCGAGTATTAGTGTGAAAACCATGTACCTATTTTTTCCAGCTATCACTCATCCAACTAGTTTCTTCAGAAGCATGGAGACTGTCTTAAAATATTTAGTGCAAGCCAGACCAAAGACAAATAGTAGTAATGCGGTCTGTGGGAAACTGTTATGATTACATGCCTGCTGGTTTCTTATCAAATCAAAGCTTTAATGCTGGTAAATGTTTAATGTATGGGGTTTTGTGGATACATATTAAAACATATTTCTCATTGCAAAACTATATATTTGTTAATCAAGATTTTGTCTTGTTTCACTTTTCTTTATTAATAAATTAATAACAGACAAAAAGACTTAATAGAAAATGTGATAAGAATTACTTTTAAACATAAATTAAATTAATTTAAATTTAAATTTACAAAATGAATTTTTTTTGCTAACAACTTCTCCCTCTCAGTTCTGTTTAATATCAAAATTATTTACTCTGCATACTGTGTCCTTTTCATTTTGTCACTACAGTTTTAAACTACAGAGTAATAAAATAATTGGGGCATGTGAACTGTACTTCCAGTGACCTACAGTATATATATTGACAGGCTGTTTGTATTTGCTGTGTTCTGCTGAGTCAGTGGACCAGTTTGTATGCATTATATACCATGGAAAGAGCAGCTCCTAAAAAAAAAGGAAGTAGATCATTGCTTCAGTCAACCTGGTATGTACACAATGACATTCCAGTTTAAAATATGATATTTAACTTTTTGGGGGTTTTGTTTTATGGAGTAAAAATCATGAAAAGTATAACAAACAGCTCTCAGTCGTAGTAAATCTCCATTTGAACTGCTGCCATGGAAAGAGAGGGGCCAACAGGGTAAAAATAACAATAAAGAGCTATTGATCGTCTGAGACTGATGAATATTTGGAGCGCAAAGTAATGAGAGGGGCACCTTGCCATGGACACTCAAGGACTTGAACATGGGACAGTGTCTGATGAGGTTTTATTACTCATGATAAGAAAACAAAGCCAGCACTTGGAAACCGACACAATGTAGGAACCGTTTTGCAGCTCAGTTAGCTTGTCAGAAGGGTTGAGATTTTTGTCCGCTCTGTAACCTTTAGAGAGGTATATCTCATTGTTCCACTGAGAAAAACTCCAATCTTTTGCTTTGTCACTTTTTTTTCAATCTTCTAGGGCCTCACAAATTAGCAGCATTAGATCCATCTGAGCTTTCCTACTCCCAGACTGACAATGACAGACACAAAAGTAAGCAGACACATGTGCAGGGACAGAATATGATGTATGATTGTTCTGGGTACAGCAGGTCTAGCCTGGAAAAAAGCATTCAGTGTTAAAGATTTACCTGCACTGCATCTTCCATCTTCCAATACTAGTCCAAAAAAGCTTCCTGAAGACAAGTAAACAGTCAGTGATTACAAAAAAATAATAAGCTAATTGCATGCATAAAAAAAGTTGAATAAATAAGAAATGCTACTCATGTACATTGTGTATATCAAATGTAAAAAAAACCATTATATCCTTTTGCTTCAAATCTTATGGCCAACCCCCAATGCACCAAACGCAAACTTCTGTCAGTTTTGTGGCATCAAAATGTTGCAATGCGTATAATATATACATATAATTCCACAAGGCTGTCCCTTCATTTCCCTCATGCTCAATCTGGCCTCATCCGTTCAAGCCCTCATAGATCAAGTTACCATTACCGATCCTTGCCTCCACGAACTCCAGCTATGGGTTTCCTTCCTAAACCAATGGAACAGCAACTCCTTTTTCTAAAACGAACTCCTAGCCTCTCCACTTGACATCCAACTAGAAACAGAAGCCCCCACAAGGCCCGACCAACTTCTGATCTGCCCCCCCCTCATCTAGCCTCCTCAGCCCTCTTCGCACTTTATCCCATAGTTACCGCCAATTCCCTCTGGGGGAAAGAATGGTCAGCCTTAAGCATTGTTATCCACTGTGGCAACGAGGCTACCGTCCAGTGTATTAACAAACATAGCTCTCACTCCCCCGCTATTATGCCCCTCCTTAGATGCCTTATTAGGATCTCAGCCTGCAATCAATTAATTCTCATCACTAAACATATCCCAGTTTTAGAAAATTTGACTGCTGACTTCCTTTTTTGATTTCTCTTTTAGAAATTCAGGACGCTGACCCCAGAAGCAGGGCCCCAGCCGACCCCAGTTCTTCCCTATACACAGCTGATATTCCCATAAACCACCCCCTATAAGACCCCTTCTGGAAGCATTCCTAAACTCAATCGTCCAAACTGTCTCCCCCAGAACCCTTCATTCTTACCTTACTGCCTGGAGATAATTTAAAGCATTTCACCTCTGCTACAAACTCCAGATCCCAGCTTTCTCTGTATTGTCCATAACCTACTTCATCTCATATATAATTTTGTACAAAAATCGCCAAATCTACAAAATATCTCCATTCACAAGCTCCTCTCCAGCTTCTTCAACAGCTATTTCCAATGCCCAGACCACCTTGCTAAAAGGCATTCAGAGAGCAAACCCTCCCCGTCCCGGTCCAAGACTACCCCTAACCCTCTATATTTTATCCCGTTGCATCTCTATCCTCTGCAGATATTTTGTTTCTATCCACACCGCCTGGATACTCAATGTTATGTTCACCCTATCCTTTTACGGGTTCCTCAAAGACTCAGAATTCACCCCACTATCTCCGACTTATCCATTCTGGTTTTCTTCATTAAACAAAGCAAAACCGACCAGTTCAAGAAAGGTCATACACCACCAGCACAGAGGCTTCCTCGCTTTCCCACCTCTGCAGATGTTTCCCCTCCTCCCCGCCTCCAGAGAGGCTCACCGGTATTTCCCACCACCACAGCGGCATTGTCCCCAGCACCCACATTACTACAGTTAGCGGGCCGCAAAAGCCGAAGCCATTGCACCCAAACCAGGAGTGTTGCACCCACTGCGTGGTCCGCTCCAGTAAGGAACGCTCACTCATACCTCTGTTTTTAGGAGCAGACCTCGAAAGTCCAGACCTATTGCACCCACCCCATGGACGGCTCCCACCAGAAAAGTTCGTACTGGAGCATTGCACCGACCGCCCCAGTAAGAGAACCCCGTCCCACCCCATCCCCTTTTTCCCCCACCTTTTCAGTCAGCAGCATCCCCCTAGCCAACTTTACACTTTTACACATCACTACTTTCTCCTATCTCATCTAGTCATCCTTCATTCAGACACCCCCCCTTTCATTCCTAAACATTTTTGGGGGACACACTACATTTGGCTGCTGTCCGCACTTTCTCGTTTTTTTGTGGGACACATGGGGTTCGAGCTGGATGCCCAGCTCTGCCAGACCCTTGCAGCCAAGGGGTTAAAAGCCCTAGAGTTTGGAGTCCGCCGAGCTCCCGGCCCGCTCCACGGACAGCAAGCCAAACACGCTTTTCTATTCGTTATTAATGAGAAAGCGTGAACTCGTGAAATGCATTCTCAATGCCTTTTTAAACCACATCACGATGTCAAATTAGTGAGTCAGAGCCTCTTTATAAATTAGATATGAAAGCAGCTGCTTTGGAGGTTTAAGAGTAACCTTTTACGAAAATAATACAGCAGCATTAAAGGTCTGGCGCTTCTGGCATCTGTATGTAAATGTCATACAGTATGCCTCCTTTCTCTCGCTTTCTTTTTATTGCTCTCTCTTAACTGTTTGTCTTTACTTTTTTGCCTGCAAGACTGATGTGCAATGCTGTCGACCAATACTTAGAGGATTTTGTTTACCGGGATCAGCCGGAGTGCACAATGTGCCCCCCAAAAATAAGGTAGTTAAATTACCTCTCTCTGTGTTTTGAGGTACAGGCGAGGAGAAGGAGGCGTGACGTGTTCCGAGATGGTGACAGGTGATAATGTGCAGCATACCAGGTCTTGTGGGAGGGGCAGTATGGTACACTTATCCTGACACCTTCAGCCAGTGTTAATGAGAAATGACAGATCACACCCCCACAGACCCTTCGTTTCTCACACATTTCACACTCTGCGCTTTACCTTTCCTCCCCATATGCCAGGGACTTTTCTGCTTTATGGAGTATCTTCAAAACTCATTCAGGGCCATCTATAAAGCAGAGCTGATGGAATTGGTGCTTGTTGCAACAGGTTCACATGAGAAGCAGCTGAAGCCTCTCTGAGGACTCTTGATCTTCAAAAAATTTGTTATTTTTAAATGGCTTCAATACAGACATACAGGCTTGTCTAAAAAATCAAGACAGAAATATTAAGTTGCTGTTAATGTTAAGTTGCTAAGCTTTTCTTAGTGATTGTTGGTTGGTCTTAATGTTGCTTGCAGGGCTGTAATAGAATTGGTGCCCTTGTAACTCGGGAGAATTTAAATTGAAATGACCTCACTCCAGAAGAAGTTACATTGGAAGAAACATCTTATTATCAGTTTTCAAAACAGTTAATACAAATTCAGATCCAGAACAAACCATGAAGAACAATAAAGCCGTGACACTTTCACATACTGCAATGTTAAAATGATCTCAAACTGAAAATAAAAGTGTCTTGAAAGTGCAAATGATATAAATCATTTGAGCCTTCACTGAGGTGCGAAGAGAACACTGAATGTCCACTATTACGCACCGGTCCGAAGCGTTAATCATAAGTTTCTGGGGAAAGGGCCTGGGTCATGGCGTTCACAAAACGGCCAATTAAATCACCATGAACTTCTCTGACCGTTTTCTCCCAGTCAATCCACTGGAGGAGCAACTCGTCCTGGCAAAAAACCTGCCAGTTCCCACCCGATCCATTCCCGGCTAATTACATAATTAATCAAAACCGAAATAAGCAGCAAATAAATACAGCGAATGCCACAAGCTGGGCTAATAGAAGAAGCCCTCTCTATGCGGACCCCAATGAATCCTTCCTCATCAAAACAAACTCGCAGTGTTGGTTTTCACTTCATTGAGGCTTGCGGAGATAAGGCAATAGCTGCACAAAGGCTCTCTCGTGTTGCTGTTGTGAGCTTTGTAATGGAGCTCTAATGTAATTGCCTTTACCGCTTCATCATAGCTGGTCCGCAGTCCTGCTTTTATCAGCTCTGTCAACAGTCTTTGTGTGCTGAGCATTTTTATGTCTTACCATCCAATGCCTACAAAAACAGGCAATGGATCAAACTGTCAGGGAACGTATTTGCGACGCTACTGATTTTTTGATAGAGTGAATATTATTTGTACATAAAAGAGGACCTCCAAATTCTCAGTTGTAAAGAGAGTGAGGGGGAAAAAATATAAACAAATATGTGCTTGAATAAAGGTTGAAATGAGTGTGTGAGAGATCAGGCTAAGAACACAGAAGCAGAGCTCAGAGATCAGCCAGAAGAGGATGTAAACAGATGTCTGTGATGTATGAAGAATACCAAACGCTCAGAACAGCGCTGTACAGCTACAGCTTTAGAAATCCTCTTTACCACTGGCTCGCCGAGCAACGTGCCACATTGTCTCCGAGAGCATGGCACGTTGCGTATGTTTGTTCATGTGTGTGTGTGGAGGAGGACAGATAACGAGGTGCTGGTTGAGTGGTCTCGCCCGCGCAGGTGCCCTGTACAGGCCTCTATCGGTAATGACTTTTTCCTCAACTACTATCGGCACAAGTGTTCTGAGTGTGTACAGAACATAGAGACAGCAGCAGAAAGATGGGCTGGAAGACGCCTATATTTAACAAACCTTTTGACACATTTGTGAGCCATTGTGAATCTCTTCTTTACGTAAAATAGTATGAGTGTGTGTTAAAAAACACCCCAAGACCTATACGTTTCATGGTATATTGTGCTATATGGAGTAAAAAAAGTCATATACAACATAAGGATGAGTAAAACATGACAGAATAACCATAAATAAACTGCGGTTTTATAGTAAAGTACAGATAGTATTGAGTTTTATTACAAGTACTAGGAGCTGCATAAAAAAAACGCATGAGCGCAATGCCATAAAAGCGCCAATGGGAGGGGGATATTCTGTAGGTGATTTACTGACAATGTGCACATTAAAGAAGTGGGGGATTAGTAAATATTTGTAAAATATTAAATCTCGTTGCGTGATTGATTTGAGTACCCTCCTCCTATGAATGTATCATCTGAAAGGGAAAGGCCTCCAAATACATATTCAATTTCTCAAAAATAAAAATAAATAAATAAAAATAGCAGAGTCCATGTCTTTTCAGTGCTAATTCTTAACTGTGTGTCTTTAGTGATTCCTCACAGTACCATTTTTCCACCAAAAGATGGTTTGCATTGGTGCGAGATGCAAGTAAAACAAGCACGCTAATTTGACAAGTGCAAACATTAGTAAATCATATTGCGTGATTTATTTCAGCAATGTCCTTCAATACATTTTGCATCTGACTCAGAAACGCCTACAAATGCACATTCAGTAATGTCAAGTGCAAGAAAACGCTATCCACGCCTTTTCAACGTACAACTATATTTGATATTTATATTAAATTACGATTTTATAAACAGATCTGTATATTCTGGTTATTTACAAATGACATTTGAACATAATTTTTTTTTGTTGTCAGAATGATCACAAAATTAATCATGAGGTACAATTCCACAGCGTATTTTTTTAGAGAATATTTGTATTTTTATATATTTATTTTGATTATAATTTCCACAAACACTTCAAATCACATTTACAGGATCGCATTAAGATTAATTTTAATATTAGGTGGATTAGGTGCCACACTCAAGCATGAGTCAGGACCCGACACCCTTTTATTTGACTGCACTGACAAAAGCATTTATGGAAACTGTGCTCTCCTGTATGCATGAGCTTGGTGCCATCAGCACTGCTTTAATAAAGAGCTCAGACGCTATCAGCACAGTGCCTGCCATAGCTCAGTGGAAGATTGACGGGGATGGGGAACAAAGACACCATCTCTCATAACGTAAACACAGGCTGACATTAATCACAAGAAGTGTCTGTCCCTGAAACGGCAGAGAGATAAGGTCGAGTAGGAACCGGGTAAGGCCTTCTGCTACACTGACTCCGAATGTTTCATTAATCTGTAAAGGGACAGTTCACAAAAAAATTTAAATCTGGTCATCCTTTACTCACTCTCATAATGTTTCAGACCTGTGTGACTTTTCTTTTGTCTGTGGACCACTAAGGGTAAAGAACATATTAGAAATGCTTTCGTGAAATAATGCTCAGGATTATCAAATACTGAGGTAATTGTTGTATTTTGGGGGAATTAAAGGGATAACCCTTTAAATGAATACTACGTATTCAATACAAGTTAAGCTCAATTTATGGCACTTAAATGCCCCTCCTTTTCTTTAAAAGAGCAAACATCTTGGTTATAATGAAAGTAAATGGTACATCTTTAAATATTAATGTTCAAGGAAAAGTTCAATACAAATTACAATCTGCTGAAAAAAGTAATTACCCTCAGGCCATCAAAGATGTAGAGAAGTTGGTTTCTTCATTGGAACAGATTTGGAGGAATGTAGTATTCTGTAACAGTGCCTGAGTTACTCTGAAGTGAATGGGTGCTGTCAAAATGAAAGTCCTAACAACTGATAAAAACATTACAATAATCCATAAGTAATCCCAATGAATCCAGTTCATAAGTCAAAGTCTTGCAAAGCAAAAAGCTGTGTGCTTGTAATAAATCCATTAAGGCATAAAGAAGAGTGTCTATCACCCATAAAGTTTCAACAGTGAAAAAGTCAAATTCCTGGTGTCTCTCACATTAAAATCCACTCTTTCAGATTATTTTTACTTATACACTGTGCTTGATCTGTGCATATTTCTGTCTTGATTTAGTTTGAAGTCGGAACATTCACTGCAGAGGATCCATTAGTGATCTAGTGATGTATAAAGAAACAAATGTGGTGCTACGTGTGTCACAACAATATTTTATAGACTGTACTTGGGTTACCACCATGTGATCAGGTCATCCAGAGTCACCTTTATTATTTTCTGTGCACTCAGAGTCTTGCTTGATGTGATTGACAGGAGCAGTGATAATGGATTTTAGCCATGTCAGTGTGCTTTAGTACATTATTACGGATGTATAATTGATCTACCAGTTCCGTGCAAGTTTGATTATTACCCAATACATCCCTTTGTTATTTGCATGCTTTTTTAGTGCAATGTGAGCATGAACATATGGTCATATCAGACAAGCTCACACGCTCTGCAAAACTAAGCCAATTACAGTGATAACCAAGCTAATAAGAGACGGGTCGCTCAATTTCAAAAGCACAGGAAACGCACCTGCAGCAATCAAAAGACAGACCACAGTGGAAGCGAATGAGAGGTGTGTGGAATCTGAAATATAGAAAGATTTTCTGCTGATTACAGTTGCCTTTTAAACATTTGCATTGACCTTCTATCTCTGCAAATGCTAAAAAAGCATTAATGTAATTAGGTACAGTAATCCGTGTTCATGCATGGTGGCACTAAGTGCCTCGTCAGAACTGCTTCTAATGTCATTCTCCCGAAGATGAGCACTTAGAGCCTTTTCTTCATTGTCAGTGCATATCTTCAATCTAAAGCTTCTTTGCTGTGGTCCTGGCTCTACTGATTAGAGACTTCTTGGCAAACTCCCATTATGTTTCCCAGATGTTTCTTGAACCGTAAATCTGCTTTGTCTAAATTGTGATTTCGGTGAACAAAGCTGAAATGCTAAACAGTGTGTGTGTGTGTGTGTGTGTGTGTGCTTTCCTTTATAGTTGCTGTTTGTGTTCTTCTGTTTTGCTTTGCTTTGCTTTGTTTTCTTGTCTTTGTTTAAACGGTGCCCTCCGCCCCTCAAATCCTAAAAATGAATAACACCGAGAATTATGTAGCTCAGGGGCGAAGCAAATAAACACAGGTGTTTCTTAACAATCTTGACAAGGAAGGTGAACCTGTGTTGATATGAACATCTGGTGAGCAAGGCTACAAGAAACTTGTTGTGTCAAAAACTAATGCTTCATTAACCATGATTCTTTTTATTTATCGTCCCCATCTTACACAGTCAGTTATACCATCACTATAAGAATTTGCTGCAGTGCTGGCCAGAAATTCTCTATTAAAAAATAAAGTGACAGTTTTGGGATTTTTTAGATTCAAAGCAGATTTTATGTAGGTTGATACATTAATATTTATATATTTTAACCTAATCAAGTCATAATATTAAATAATGTATTTGTCGGAAAGTTACGTAATGTTCACTTTACAAGAAGATTAATTAGTTGGTTAACAGTATTAGTAAACATGAACTAAGAATGAACAATACTACAGCATTTATTAATCGCAGTTAACATTTATTTCAGCCTTTACTAAGGCATTATTAAAATCACAATTTGTAATTGTTAACATTAGTTAATGCACCATGAACTAACATAAATAAACAATGAATAACTGTATTTTTATTAACTAACATTAACAAAGATGAAAAAAAAGTCTAATAAATGAATTGGTCATTGTTTGTTAGTTAACACGTTAACAAATGTTTACAAATGTTAACAAATTACACCTTATTGTAGTGTTACCGATATAATTATATGAGTCATACAGTATAATTATATTTTATGTGTTGTAAAATAATGCTATAGATATTAATCAAAACATATAACAAATAATTAAATGTAATGTATAATTTAATCAATAGTAAACTGGATTTATTAGTAAAAATTAATATTAATAAGAGTTATATATATATATATATATATAATGTAAATATTCCATTGAAAGTATATGGTAATATAATGTATATATTGTAATTTTACTGTGAAATGCATTCTCTTTCTTACTGTAGCAAAAATATTTTTAGGTTTTTGATACCTATACTTTACAGTAAAAAAAAAAAGAAAAAGCACTGAACAATCTTCTCCTAAAAAGATTCTCTCAGACCCATTGAGCCAAAAGACACCATTGAGAGCAATTTTCTCCCAGTGTGTCTTTTACTCATTCGTAAGAGGTTCTTCTCTACTGCTGCACTTAAACTCTCAGTCTCAGCGAGGAGCACTCAGTCTCATCTGTTGTAGTGCATTGTCAGCTTACCCGCTTCCATTTGGAAACATGTCAATACAGCTAAGAACAGGCCTGGCAAAGCACACAGTCCATTTGGAGCAATTCCTAAGCCATAAACAGTAGGGAAAAAAATTCAAATGAAAAACAGACCAACTTTACACAAACATGAAGCAAGGCAGCAGGCCCTGCCATTTCTGTCAGCCTGGCTGAAGTGATACAACTAAAATTGTGAAACGACACTAAATGCGATATTTCTGCTTGGCCCACATTGGCCAGTAAACATAAGACTGTGAAAGTAGTCATTCATTTTGAACTGAAGAGCAGATTGTTAATCTTGTAAGTACTTAAAGAAAGATGTAAGGCCATGAATGTGGCAAATTACATTTACTAAGACACACAAAATCACTCACAAACATGAAGCTTTGGCTCAACAGCCAGATTGCAGCTTTTAGACGGTGTTAAGGACAATGTCATGGATGTGAGTTTGCCTGGATTAAGGCCTGAAGCTGGACAGACCGTCCTTACAAGAGAAAGCCCATGGGTTACCAGACCGATCTAAGATCAATACTCAAAAGTTTGGGTGCAGAAGTGTTTGGGAAATTGGGCTTGCATTTAGCTGGCAGCAACAGCCAGTCATTTCTAGATTTTTATTTATTATTGTGGCAATTTCATACAAGCCCAAGGGAATCTGGAGTTCCTGGGAGAATCCAAAATTTACACCAGTTTTTGCTGTTTTCATCTTCAGTGAAAATACGTACAAAACAACATCAACAAAAAAAGATCAATAGAGTAAATCTTACCTTGTTCAAAAAAACATACTTGCTGCCATTCAGCATGGAAGACAGACGTTTCCTGTTGTGCAGCGCAGTGATTAATCACAGCCACATATACCATATGTGTTTGTACAAGTGAGGAGAGGTTTGTATAAACGAGAAAAGGAGGGAGGTGCACAGAGGCTTTATATATTCCTAAGATTCTCAGGGAATCCATGTAGTCCTCTCCCAATCATTGCACTCTGTATGACTGCTGATTGATTTACAATAACTAGTGGCAAATAAAAAAAAAACAATCAAATAACATGACATTCCCTCTGCATTGCTATTTAGAGTGTAAATGCATGAGCATTTCAATGTCTGATAATTGAAAAGATAAAAAGTTATCTAGATGGCTAAAAATGAAATTTAACAATTGCTTAGGGGTCCCAGATGGAATCTACAGGCATTTCCATGGCTTTTTTTGTGTTGCTTTTTAGAGCAAATTCTGTATTTAAAAATAATGAAATGGCACAATGATTTTTTTATCATTGAAAGAATAAAGGTTTCATTGAAAGTAATACAAGGAGAACCAAATCATTCGTTAAAATATTCAGTGTCCCTTCAGAAATAAATTACAAAATATATTAAAAAGGCAAAACAGTTATATTTAATTGTAATAATATTTGCCAATAGTATTGCTTTGACCTATGTTTTAATCAAATACATGTAGCCTTGGCAAATATAGGAATCTTCTTTCAAAAGCAGAAAGAAAGAAAAAAACTTTCCACAAATGTCCTAACAGTAGTTTCACAAGTTCGTATTTGCTTATTCGTTATTAGTTATGGTAAGCAAAGCTTGTTTGGCGTGCTGCCCAGGGAAAATACTCAGGAGGGCTGCCGAGGCCTAGGGCAAACAGCCCTAAGGGCTCGGGAGGGAATAGAGGTGGACGGCCAGTTCCTAAACCTGAGTGCTCCCCTGGTGAAATATATGGAGGAGCTGGGGAGGAGGCGGGATAGTGAGTTTGAGATCCTGATGGAAGAGGATCTAGTTATTTATAGGGAGTGGCGAGAGATCTGACAGGGAGATGAGATAAGTGGAAGATTGGCGAGGCGGAGATCGGTTGTTGATAACCTGCGCGCACTCCTCCTGACATTGGTTTTATAAACAACATTTTGAATTGTATGCGTTAATTAGAAGTAATACATTTCATTCAATGCATGCCAATAATAATAATAATAAAAAATAAAAAAACATGTTTTCCAGATGCTTTTGTCTTGTAGCTTTAATGGCTTGTTTGAAGGTGGCATTGGAGTAGTTGGTCGCTGTCCACTGAGTGGTGCTGAAATAAGCCACGGCCATTATCTGTTCTGATGGAGCTATCCAGTGCTGAACTAAAAGCTGACTGGGGCTACAAATGAGCACAAATGAGGAAATGTAATCTAATCTCTAAGTCAAGACATTTTAAAACCCTCTTTCTTCCATTCAAGATGAGTAGCAAATTTGCACATCCCGAATCCCTTGCAGTGAATGGGTGCCATCAAAATGTGAGTCCAAACAGCAGACAAATGATTGTCGCTTTTAAACAGTGCATGACATCACATATTTCTCTTCTGATACAGATGAGAAGACTTTTTCAGATTAACTTTTTAAAGTTATAAACTTCAATGGATTATATTATTACAGATTTAGTTTTTAATATGAACAGTCAATGAACAACATTGCAACATCTGTTTAAGCTGGCATTGTGCATAATTTTCCTCAGTATCAGTACCAATGCCAGTCCTGCATTTTATTTCCTCTTCTTGGCATACAAATTGTTAGGTAAACTGTCAGGATAGATAAAAAATTAGGCAAGAAGTGTTGTAGGAATCAGCTGTTGTGTTGGCACCTGTAGCTTGTTTGCCAGTAGGAATTCAGTGATGCATCAAGTGTCTTCGAGCATTCCATGAAGAATTAACTGTGCAGCGATAGATTAATATCAGAATGAAACAATTTGCCTGAGGCAGAATACCTTGTGCATGCTGGGATAAGTAAGTGGAAATAGATGGAAGAGATTTAGACACACCATGAAAGATGCAGGGACTGGTGGTGCAGGCAGAACTATCAACGTCGGCCCCTTTAGAAATAAAGCCCCTCAGAGCTGATAAACAATAGTGGTATTTGTTTAGTGTTCAGTCAGTTATGTCTGTCACTGCTCTGCCAATATATCAAGTGATCTGATTGCCTTTCAAGAGGTTTATGTTCTCGAATCCTGCCAATAAAAAGAGCTGAGAGAGAGACTGTTCTTCATCTCGCTTTGCAGCACAGTCTGCCCAGTCTGAAAATCTCAGTGGGAGGTTAATGGTCCATCAGTTTCGATCCACATCCATCTACCATGAGTCAGATCCGGAGGGGAAGCGGAATTCCGTGTCCGAGTCTAGACATCATCTAAACACCCAGTTGCAGACGCAGACCCCCCCACGTCTCGCTGAAGGGGAGCTAATACTGAAAAGAGAATTAGTGATCCATAAAACTGCACACATTTAATAAAACATACAGGCTTTGTTGATTAATAGCCAGGGTTATTGCGTCTGTCACAGTAAGCTTGTCAGAAGGGAATGCAAGGCCTCCACTTGTCATTTCCTCCCAGATCTTATTTATTTATTTATTGTATTTTTTTATTTTTTTTTGCACATACTAATTAATTTTGTGAGAAAAAAAAAGATGTTTCGTTGATTTTCGTTGGCTGCTGTTTGAAGGTGTCAGGTCACACCATCATTACAGAGAAAACAACAAACAGCATCGACAGAGCAGTGTGGACTGAAGAAAAAAAGCTCTGAAAAAATAATTAAAACCCCAGATAATCCACCATGCACATTTGTGCCAAACATAGTTTGTCCAACACTTAACAAGTTTAAGTGCAGCAAAAATTCTTCAGCACATGTCATTCCAAAATGCTTTGCAGTTTGTTTATTTTTTTCCAGTGAAACAAAAGGAATATTGGAGAAACTTTAATAATTGACTCCAAATGGACCTAAATAATCCATACTTTTTTTCAATTCTACTGAAACCATCTGACTTGTCTGTAAGGAGCAGGTGAAAGTTTCACAGAACATTTTCTACTGCATCACTGAAGCCCAAGTAATGAAGTAATAGGATTTGTGACTTAATTATGCTTTTAAAAGAAATCACTTGCTCACCAAGGCTATTTATTTGTTTAGTTAAAAAGGAAAAACAGCAATATTGTGAAATATTATTTCAATTTAAAATGTACTTTCGTCCTGTGGCACAGTTGAATTTTCAGCAGCCATTACGTCTTCAGTACCATGTGTTTCTTAAAAAAAATGACATGCTCAAGAAACATGGCTTTAAAAGTGAAGGAAAGCTAAGCTGAGGGAGTCACATCTGGGGAATGATTTCTAATCAGAATCAGTCACGCTGTATGCCACGGTTGTTTTTCATTTGTGTTCCCGCCTTGCTTTAAATAAGGAGTGTGCCTTCAGGACCCTGACGTGGCTTACAGCCCCAGTGGAGAGCGGCCTGTTTCTCCTTCCTCTGCCCCTCTGTGCACCCCATATCCTGCAGCTGAACCCCTGCACTCTTCTCTAACAGGCGTGGTGTTTGCTCACTGTGGCTTTATTTCCACTCTTGCCCACCCAGGCCTCGGGGGAAAATCCCTTTAAGGGCTTAGTGAAGGTGGGATTCCAAATTGCAACAATAGCGTTATCTACCAAGCTGAGCTTGTGCATGACCCGCAAACACAACGCACATACACACACAAAAATAAACATGTAAATAAATCATGGATTCTTCACGCACACAAGCTAAGCTGCTTTTCAGATACTCTTCTGAGGGAATACAATAGCACAGCTACAAAAACTTGCACATGTGCATAAAAATGAGGCACCGATGTGACATCTGCTGCAGCATTTAAAAGGAAGACAAGCATATGAAGTGAAAAGAGAACCACAAACCAACACACTAGTACGAAATGGCCTTTTGTGTCTCATAAATAAGAATTTTCAACAACTGTGAATGCAGAGCATCGTCACATAACCTTGTGAACGTAAACTTACTATGAGAGGCAGCCATAGAAGAGTTTCATGCCATCGCTGTATAAATCTTATTAATCATTTATTGCCTTTTGCTGCAGCAGATTATTGTAATTTGAGCTTTGTTTGTCTGTACAAACACAGGAGCTGGCTGTATGGAAATGAAGGTTGACAAGCTTGTATTATTCAGTTCTGCTTGACAGACAGTTTGTATGAAAAGAATATTAGAACTCACAGAACTCAATATAATAATTTATGCAGAACAAGCACATTGTAACTCGGAGTCAGTATCGGATGGATCCATTTGCAGCTTTATTTTGCAGACAAACAGAGAAACAATACAAACACA
>JAUMHI010000064.1:9877721-9887867 GCA_032359435.1 Enteromius unitaeniatus
GTTTTTGAGTTTAATAAATGTTTTGCATACGTACCTCTTTGTCTCCGCCGCTCCTTGACCCGCTGAGAGGCACAAAGGCACGCCGCTCAGAACCAGTTCCGTGACACATACGACTTACAAATTACTTTATATTTACTGACTGTCACAAAAACAGGCATAAAAGTTCACAGCAGATCTCTTTTTTTTTTTTTTTTTTGAATGTTGTAAAATCAGATTACATAACCTGCTGACCTCAGGAGATGACACCAGGATTTCCACAACGTCGACCTTCTGGTAAGTCGCAGGCCTAAATAACACAGACAGACGTTTAAGCTCTCCTGCCATTTCAAAACAAAACACACCAGACTTTAAGATCGCACAGTCTGAAGACTTATATTAAGACTTCTTACGACCATTCGGTATGTCTCTGTCTCCAACTCCACGGATAAGGGGGTTAAGAAGTTATTTGATGTGAAAATCACAGTGTTAGACTCTTCTTTTAATCAAAGCTAATATGAATTATATCAACGATCAAGATCAAGTGACGCTAGATTTAGGCACCCAAGCTGTGCGACGAGTGTTCAGCAACACCGATTCAGTGGCAGATTAATTTTTTAACACGCCATACGAAAAGGTCTATTAAAGCTCAAACACATAGCATCTTCTGTATCCTAAATGCAGTTTTTAAGTTTTACTTGAAACTTGTGCATAGACCGGAGGTCAAATATTTCGCACATCTACGTTAAACCATCGCAAAGTTTAAAACGCACACCGTGCGAGTTAAAACAATAACAGCTGTCAGGACATTAAATGAAACCAGCATCATGCAGTAATTTCTTTCAGAAATGCTTTGTTTTGTTTTCTGACAGTTTTCTGATAGTTAATTCGACCGTTTATTTGCACTTGCTGACTATGCTGTGTTAGAGGGCTCGTTTTTGATATCCGAGGGCCTAGTTTGGTTTTTCAGCAAGTTTGAGTGTAGAAGTAATCATGGTTACTGTGAAACATATTGGTTTTGATCTAACTGTAAACTGACAACCAAAATCACTGCACATCTCTTTTCACAGTGTGAGTTAATACATTTTACGGATTCAGAGTAGAAAACACTGCGTTCCACAGTTCACTATGTCGGACTAAGCGGTGTTGTTAAAAGCTCTCAGATAAAGTCAAGATAACTGACATGGTGTTTACCACGTACTGACAGCATTCTAAAAGAATGCTGAGAGATTAAAGACAACACAATATGTTTTCAATGCGAAAGAGATGTCAACCATCAGTTGAGTAACAAAATTGGTGCTAAGACTATCGAGAGGTGATTTATTTTAGGTGTAATTTTTTTACTCCAAAAAGACATCGTGAAAGACTTTTTCTCATTAAGTTTTGTAATGACAGAGTAAACTTCCACACACAGACACGCAAAGAGCCAAAAACATTTCATTTTCAACGTATGTTATAACGTTTACATAGCTAGCAAGCTGATTACCTCCAACAGAATTATTTCTTTTTGATAGTTTCAAGATTATGTTTTAAATGCAATTCATTCACCTTTTGGACAAAACAGAAGCGTTCACACTTTTATTTTTGCATGGCAGGAGTTGTTCGACAAGTGAAAAGCGTTTTTTCCTAACGACTGTAGTTTTAGTCATATCTGAGGGGAAAAAGAAAGGATTTGATATTTAGGTAACTACAGTAATTAACAGTTGTGTGTACAAGTGTGAATAATGTCCTCTGGGAGTGTTTACAACACAAACAAGGTTTGAGAAAAAAAAATATATATATATTTAGCCTATGCTTCAAAACGCTTTTTTCTTACTGGTGAAAATTAGACTCTTAAATCTGTTTTCTCTCGGGTACATTGCAGTATAAGCTTCACATTAAACATTACTGCATCATGCTCGTCAAAAATCTCAGGTATTTTCAGCAGTAAGATTATAAAAAATATGTGCTGTATAAAATTAAGTAGATTGTATGAAATTGCAAAATAAATCTCTTAGTATTTTTTTACTTAAGTACATAAAAAACAAGTACTTTTGTACTTTTACTCGAGTAAAATTGAAAAAGTACTTTTACTGGAGTAATATTTTATAGTATGGATCTGTACTTTTACTCAAGTACTTGATTTGTGTACTTCGACCACCTCTGGTAGTCAAGCTCTGCTGTTAGCTGATTGGGAAATTTCAAACCTGCCCCCCATCTGTTGATCAGACACCAAAGCTCTCTATTGGTAAACCACAAACAGAGCGCCTTATTTAAACACTGCTTTCATCTGCTTGCTTTGCTGCTTCCTCTAACCCACCCCCTTCCCCATCTCGTCCTGTTTCTTGTGTCTAACTTAAAACAATGTCATTCTGTTGTCATTGTTGCATGCTCTGTTCCAGGGGTTTATGCTACTCTACTATTCTTAAAATAGGAGGGTTGCCCCTGAAATGGCTGCTCCTTCCCTGCTTTCATTAAGCTCATAAAAAGGACAGGGAACTTGGAACAGAGCCATACCGCCAAATGTTACTTTAGTAATATGCAAATAAAAAATTTACTAAAGTTTGTCTATGATTTTTCTTTTTTGACTTAAGAATTCCTGACTGAAACTTGTTCTGTGTGAACAGCACCTATAGGGCCGCATACTCTTAAGTAACCGATTTGGAACACATAAGTAGTAAGTCCAATATCACTCCACTGCATATCATTATGTGAGTGCCGTGTGTCCTATTCATTATACTTGCAGACAGACGTTTAACCTGTTTTAAAGCTTAATAGTTTTGAAAGCATCACATCCATGCCTAGCCCAAATTCATAATCATGCTTTTTTCAAAGATAGAATGAAGCCAAAATGAGGGATTGTAGCCTAAGAGAGCACTGCATGGATCAAGAGGGCGATCTCTGAATACATTGCAAGAAATAACTAAGTTGGCAGATAAAAGAAATTTTGACATCAATATTGTTTTTTAAAAAAGTCTGGCTTTATGCAGCCCAGTCTCACATTATTTATTTGTGGCAGTGACGCGTTTATTTCGTCATTTTTGTAAGTCCAGCACGAATGGATGCATCCAATGGAATCTTAGTTTAAAGAGCGCGCTGGACTTACAAAAATAACGAAATAAACATGTCCCTGCCCCGAATATTTAGTCACGAACTGCCGTGAGACTTTGCTGTTTTATGACAACTAAAATGTTAATAAAGCTTACAGAAATCAGAACAATCAACTGTCTCACCTACTGAACCCAGTGTGACATCTGTGAGGGAAAATCACTCGTCCTAGAGCAAAATTCCTAACCACATTGATTACTATTGAAATAACTTGATTTTGTCAGCAAAGATTCACAGAACAGCATGTGACTGAATATTTGAAGTATACATTGCTATATTAACAACATAATGTCAAACTGTATTGAAATCAGTTATTAGTAGAATCTTCTTTGTGAAATCCTTTTGGTATACCATGTAAAGTTATGTTAAGCCCATCCATTTCTCTTCTCTTCTCTTCTCTTCTCTTCTCTTCTCTTCTCTTCTCTTCTCTTCTCTTCTCTTCTCTTCTCTTCTCTTCTTCTCTTCTTCTCTTCTTCTCTTCTCTCCAGCAAGGCCCTCTAACACTTTGTGTGTTCCCTCACTGGTATGCTGCATTAATAATGGAGTGGGTGTGAAGCTCTTCCTGCCGGAACATTCTCCATCATTAATCCCAATATGTAGTGCGCTGGAGATCTGACAGGATTCATTTTGGCTGTGGACACGCTCATGCTCCACTCTACTATACAGCACACATACATACACACACACACATTCATGAAACATATGCAGCCTACTGTTCCCAACGGGATGCTAGCTTCTTCTTACTGAATACAGTGCACTGTATTAAAATATTATTTTACAAGTAAGTAAGTAATATTCCATGATGGATGTTTCAAACATGTAGTATTGAACCTTATTTATCTTATGACTTCAACATATTGCATTAGAATCTAATCATAGTTGAGTTTCCATAATCCATTGTGTTTCTGTCTATGATGGCGCATTGATACTTTGATCTGAAACTTGACTATTTTGGAATACAGCATTGTATGTGCATAACATGCATATTACAGTATATACTGCAGTATAATTTCAAAAATATGTTTATGTTAATTTAGTGACTTCCTCACAGGCATGCTAAACATTCACTATCCAGATTGTGTTTTTACCCATGGATGGTTTTCACATATGAGTGATTCTGGATTAGGTAATGTAGAAAAAGTTTGTATGCAATAACAATCAGTTGGAGGATTAAAAACAAACATTATCGCAGCTAACAGGCTGTGTGAACACACCATCATGCTGACGCTACTTTATAATCCATATGCCACTTCCATCTATTTCCCGTGTCTTCTTCTCATTCATATGCACACAACTCAGCATGTGGATTAGAGTTTGCATATATCTCAGATGCTAATATTAGGGTCAGGGGTAACATTTTAAATCATTCATAACAGTTTCCATTGGGTTTTCTTAGCTCATGCAGCACATACAGGAAGTGACCTGCCTGACATAACATACTAATGAAAGAGAACTAGGTGCTGTCTAATCAGATGGAAATTGAAAGAATATTAATTCTAATTAATTAAAATCCAAAGGTTGTGAGTTCATGTGTTTGCATAAGTTCAGGACCTATTATCATTTTAAAATGAACACATGCTATTTCCCATGTTTAAATAACACTGTGGAAGAACACATTTATAAAAAAATTTGCCTTCTTTGAAAAAGAAGAGAGCAGTTAAAGAGAGATGGCAAAGATAAAATTTGTCATATAGGATAGCTATGCAGCTTTCCCATACGATGAAAGCTGTACAACTAGTGACCAACACTCCAAGTCTACTGGTGGGTTCTGAATCCAAAAAGTGCGCAAATGCCTCATCCACTGAGTTAAAGTCCTCACCAGCAGCTCATAACCCAGCTGCAAATACGTTTTCTATCCCAGTGCATTCTGAGATGCACCACTTCCTCGGTGGATTGTTAATAGATGTGCTCAGACACCAAGACAGTGTGTTAAGTGAAAATATATACAGCAAGTAAAGGCTAATAGAGTGTACAGAACCCCATCAAGATTTAGGGGAACAAGCAGACCTGCATTAGAAAGTGTTTTTAGGGAAATCAAATTTAAAAAATATGTACGAGGCAACTAAACCGAGATGAGGTCCAACTCAAGTATTCATGTGCACTTTGCATTCCGGAACAGTATAACTAAAATAAATAAATAAATGAAAACAATTTAAAAAAGGAAGGGGAAATTAGCATTTTGATATAGGGAAAAAACCCAAAAAAACTAAATAAGAATATTTCATTTTAAATTCTATTAGAAAAGGTTTGATTGAACAAAAAGCATATACAGATGCGCAGCTGAGGTCTATTTACACACTCTACTACAGCTCAGCATTAGAAATAACAGGTCTGCTGAAAAAAAACATTGATACACAGAGAAATGAGAACCACTTTCAAATGTGCACGGAGAGCAAATGTTGGATATCTGAAGCGGAACATGTGGTCTGGCCTCTGCCTTGACAGGCCATTATAGTAATCTGTGTTACTTAGAAAGACACCAAGAAGCTAAATATGTGCTCTCCACTTTATCAGCATGAATAGAGCAAATTAAAAAGCAAGCCCAGGCACTGTCTCTGTTAGAATAGAAATTCTAAGCCATTTATTTTTATTAGAAGCCTTATAGGAACTTATTGTGTACACATATATCCACACTCACGCTCACATAGCCACTTCTTCCCAATTAGTTACAAAGCAGACATGTTCATTTACTGAGCTGTTAACTACACAACACAACAATGCCATGATTCCCAGAGCATGAAGCCAGTAAGAGAACTGAGACTGCTGCTCTCTTGTTCCCTATTCAGTGGAGTCTACAGCTGAACTCTTTTATCAGGAGTCACACGTTTAGCAGTGAACTCTTGTTTTAAGTGGTACCAGTAACAACAACAAGGCCTCAGATTCAATTCAATAACATTTGTAAATCAGCATGTTTTCATGTTTTTATAATAAGAATTATGTACAGCTTTTATTAGCACACCGATAGTCTCAGCCACAGACATCATTGACCAAAGTTTGCACAATTAATGGCATTAAATTTTAAGGGTTTTGTTATTAATATAATTATAATACAATTGTTATAAATATAATTACGCACTTGTATATTCTGATTTATTTGGACATGTACTGTATCTGTGAAATAGTATGGCTCTTTTATAGAAAGGGACTTTTTCATGACATATTTACATATTTCCCATTTGTTTGTGATTTCTGAATTAAATACTAATAATAATAAGAGTTTGCACTCTAAATTGATAATTGGAAACAGTTAGGCTATATTGATATATTATTATATATCAATATATTGATATAATAATATTATCAAATTCATTAATGTGATTGTATGTTATCTATGTGATCATGTGATTAATGGCCCAAAATTGTATATATATATATATACATATACACAAAAAAACAACTAAATATATATTTATCAAGATATTTATTCATTAATCTCTTTTGGAAGCACAAACAAGTAGATTTACTTTCACAATGAAAAACAGTGTCTACAGAACATGGCGCAGGCAGCAACACTACAGCAAGAATCAGCCTTCTTCTGATATGAAAATAAACCATCTCTGTGACGTAGACAAGTGAGGGTCATTCAGTAACACCTACTTTTCACAATTAATAAATCCACATCTATAAAAAGAAAGAAATAGCTTTTAAGTAGCTCTTTCAGTTTTAGAACCTGTCCCTAAGCTTGTGTCGCATCACATGACTGTCTAAGTGGGCGGTTCTTGTTTAGAATGTCTATACAGTAGTAAAGTATAGGAGAGTGATGACTGGAGGACAAAGAAATTCCCTTAGTTTGTATTTGTGTGCAGATAACTGTCACTCAGACTTCCCAATATTAGCTTCACCAGTTCTGTGCTGGTCATAAGGGCATGTGTAAGGGTAATTCCCACAATTTTCAGTCTCACTTGCTCTCTCGGTGTAAAACCAAACAGCACATAGAGTGTGTGTTTTCTAATCTGCCTGTCCCCTCAGGCTGGTCGTGCTCTGCAGTAGCATCATGGCAGAGGCCTCGTAATGATGCAGTGTCACCACATAACAGATAACTCTCAACAATACCCATTCATTTCCATCACCACATGCCTCTCTGTGTACGAGAGAAAGCCCGACACAAACAATGAACCAAAACACTGAGCCGACAGACACATTCATCTGCCTGAGCACACACACACAAACTGCCTACATTATTTCTGGCCACTGTATGGGCCCATCGTGGGATTTTCAAGCACTGAGAGAGAGAGAGAAGTGGATAAAGTAAGAGAGAGTAGCAGGACGATAAAGAATAACAATGGGGAAAAAAACACACATCAATCAACTTTGTGCATGGTTTTTCAGTAGATTGGAACAGTAACTAATGTCCATTCTGAAAGGCTGGGTTAAAGCCTGCTGGTTCCTTTGCTAATGAAGAGCCACAGTGTGAGAGAGAATTGTAGCAACCATATGGTATAGAGTGCCCTTGAACATACTTCTTGCAGTGTCTGTGACCCTGTGGCAAAAGGCAAAAGAGCACATCAAGGGCACATAAAAGGCACAAAGGAGGGCGCTAGTGAGCACAAAAAGCTTCTATGCATTTTAGAGGATCGTCTTCAACAAACACCACTGAACTCCAGATTGGTAGGCAAGCAGTGTGGTATCATGCAACTTTGTGAGTTACATTTGATGCTTAAATTAAGTGTGGTGTTTTGAACATTCTTGCAAATTCTATAGCTAGAAATTTATGTAGACATATTTTTATAAAGTCAGAAAGTTTATACAAATAGAATTAAAAAATAAACGTGTAAGGCCACTGAGACAGCATGCTATTGTTGATGTTAAAAGATATCAATTTTTAGAACAATGCAAATACCAACATTACAAACTATTTCAGCATGATTCAGCATCACATTTATAATTAGAGCCCATTTCTCTCCAAAACACATGCAAACAGAAAAAACGACAACACGTTAAGAAAACATCTACATTGGTTTGACAACACAGGTGAACTGTATAAAATGTAAAAAAAACACAGTCTAACTCCAACTCGTCACATTTTGATGCTTGGTCAAAACAGTTTTGCGTCATTTTTCGATGCTCAAGATACCCCTTTTCAGACACTTTCAATGTGAGGGGTCAATATGCCAGGGCAATTTTAATTTTTTTTATTTTATCGTCATAATTAAAATATATATTGGGTAAAAACATTGGCATTATTGCATATATGTAGTGGTGTTATTTTTCAATGTAAACAGTTAAAAATGAGCTTCAAAAATTCGTACGTCAGCGTTGGTCTTGCGTGTCTCGTGATCGATTGAGAAATTTTTTGTGATTTTGTGATTTTTGTGTTTTACTCTCTTCTTCACATAAACACTTTGTACAGTATGGCTTCAGAAGACTTGGAATGTGACACGACTTGTTTGTAATGTATTTATACTGCTTTTTTATGATTAGTTTGTGCTATAAATACCTGTACAGTAACTGCATTTACCTGTGTGTTTGTTTATATTGTTCAGAGGTGGGTAGGTTTAGGGTGGGGTTTGGTGCTCCAATAAAACAAAAAATATATATAATACATTTATATATGCATGCAAACCATTACACTAAGCCGAACAACTGAAAACAACAGAGGACCCCTCATGTAGAAAAGTGACTGAAAAGGGATACCTTGTGCGTCGAAAAAGTCTTGTGAGTGAGCGAGAGTTTACCAGAATGTGGCACTAGTGGGAGTTCACACTGTACGCAATACCCACTGCAACCTCACAGCAAATTTCAAATGGAAATGGTGAGATTACTCTCTGTCTATCCAATCACGGTAATGGATAATAATTAGAGAAGATTTGTAGACTTGTAGAGAAGATACGTCCCTTAAAATGTACTCAAGTAAAGTACACAATTTTTAAACTGTTAAAAAAGTAAAAATGAAAATGGCAAAAATGTACACATAAAATCCAAACAAAAATAACTGTAAAAATGGCGCAGCAATATCACAAATCATAATGAAAATATATAGAAACATAAATATCTTGGTTATGTATGTAACCCTTATTCCCTGAATGAGGGAACAGAGATGTTGCGTCGTTAACCGAGACGTTCCTTTTTTTATATACATTTTAATGGTGATTTTAGCATTTTCAATTATCATTGTGACATTGAGGGTGAGTGACTGAAAGAGAACTGGTATTTTAAAATTTAATTATGCTGCATGTTTACAGTATATCATATTTTGACTGTAGACTTTAAAACATAAAACTTTTTAGTGACCCAAAACTACTGAACCGTATAGTGTAAAAGTGCTGGAAATTTGGTAAAATAAACTATTAAACCGCATTAAAATGTCTAATGTTGTAAATAATAATATTCTGTAGATAATAAAAATAAAAATAGTGATGGAGGGAAAGACAGAGGCAACAAGAAAAAAAGTGAGATCTAGACAGTGAAATATAACAAGAAATGAGTTTAACAGAAGCAGCACGCAGCCGAATAAAATGATTTCCTCTCGTGCAGTCAACCAAGGGCCATATCCAGGACATTCCCAAGCACAGCCTCACAGGATCCAATCAGCCGACACGCTCTCCTCCTTAAAGTCACTTCATCCAGCTGTCATCCAACCGCTTATGACTGTGCTGCTTAGCACCATATTAGCACTAGCACAGTAAATCTCTCCCTATCACAGAGTCCCAGGTCACTGTTTAGTGGATAATAGTTGGAGGGGGGGGTTGATTTTGACCTGAGGGAAAGAAGAGGAGGGCTGCAGCGCTGCTCATATGGTATAATTTTCACTTCCAGATTTCTCTCCGGGGAACAACACTCATAAAAGTGTGTCAAAGAAGGGCAATAAGGCACTAGAATTATTGTTTACGATGTCTGAATGAGATAACTAAGACCTTTGAAAAAAGAGTGAGCGTGTGTGAGAAAGTCAACCAGACTGAATGATGAGTTCAGATGATGACACGGTTTGAACATTTAAATCCCCACTTCAAAAATTACTGTAAAAACGATTGTAAATTACTTAAATTATACTAATTATATTCTGTCAACGTATTTTCATATCATCTTCTTATTATTTGATTGATATACATATATATATATATATGTATAGTATATATAATATAT
>JAUMHI010000064.1:9893452-9916203 GCA_032359435.1 Enteromius unitaeniatus
AATACACAAGATAGTATATATACTGTGTGTATATATATATATATATATATATATATATATATAAACAAATAAATTATTATTTTATTTTTTTCGCACAGTATAAATCGATCTTTACACATGGAAATATGTACTGTATCTAGTATTATATTTCAGGAAATATTCTCTCGCAAGGGTATTTATATTTTTTTGAGGTCAAACTAAAGTTTTAAAGCCCATGAATTAAAGAGAAAAATGGTTAAAGGTCAAAAACTTCCTTTGCAATTATATTTAAACACACGGTAATTGTACTGTGACAAATGTATAAATCAGCATGCATAAAAATGTATAAATATGACATTTCTACACCTGGAACCTCTAATAACTGTGTGCCGAATCACACGTCCCCTGAGACCACCACAGCTGTCATCAGCTGAGCAACAGCCCACTGACTCCAAATCATGCAACCATCTTCTTAACAATCAAATATAATTACATACAGAACACATACACATGCACGGATAAACCACCGTTTATCCATTTTTATGGAGTTCAGCGTGACAGGCTTGATGGATGATGACTAAAAATAACACAAAAGCAGGCACCTCCCAAGTGTTCGAGCTTGGAGATAATTACTTTCTTGTCGGCCGTCTAATCAGTGCCACAAAAACAGGCAGAAGAGAATTAGGAAACAATTAGGTTACAGTGGGAAAAAAAGGTTCCTTTTAGACTCTGTAGATTACAAGTCTTCATTAGAAGGCAGGATGGTTCTCATGCTTGGAATGAGTAACTGATAAGGTCACAGGCCTCAAAAAATCAATTCTAGTCCAGCTAACATTACACATAAATGAGGAATCAAAGTTTAATCAACAGTTTTAAAGGAGTAGTTCAACCAGCAAGAAAACTTTTGACATAATATCCTTATAATATTACAACCTTTTTTAAAAAGTGTACTTTTTCCACAGCTTGTGAGGCCAACAAGTAACTTGTAATTTTATGTTTTAACCACAGATGGCAATAGTTCAACGGTTCAACTAAGATCAATCCACAACCACCACCATCAAAAGAAAAAAATACAAAATTAAATAATAATAACTTTACAAAAAAAATTCAAAGTTGTGGTTAGGCACTTTGTAATGTAATCAGGGACAATTTTGAAGGGATTTATAACTAGGTTTTGTAACTAACAGTAGATAAATGTTAAAACTTGAACATCATTTGAGATGTAAAATCATTTTCTTTATTTTAAAATTGTCACGTCATCAAAATTGTAAATGTGGATAGATCTTTAGACAGAAAATGGTAGTAAGCAATTTCTCACATTAAAATATTTTCAACACACATTTTGTTTATTGCTTGTGTCTATAACATTGTAAAGCAAGTTAGCAATGAGTTAGCAATGTAATGTTTACTAAAAGTTCTAATTCAATAACTGTAAGTTCAACACTGTCACACAAAAGCATAACTTATTCCTTTTTTAAATCTGGTCTGTTTCTCACCCAAAGTTTGGTTTTGGTTCAGACGACTGATTCTTTGTCCAAATAAAAGATACAGTACAAAAAATATTTTTTATGGAAGTCCACTTGTTGCCAAAAATATATGTCACTTGCACCTTTAAGTGTATAATATCTCTATTTGGTGAACAAACAAGTCAGATATCATGGGAGTCTGCCTCAGCTTTCTTTTGCCCCCTGATCTATTCAGACCATATTTTTTCTTATCACTTGACCCACCGCTGCCCTCTGTAGATAAAGTCCATTAGAAATCATACTGTCAAGGCTAATCCATAATACGAGTGTAATAACGAATAACTTTCCTCAGGAGAGACTGATAGATTCTCGTCGCACTGCCAAAGCAAGGCCTCCTCCTTTTATCTTCTCATAGTCCAGCCTGACCTGGAAATTATCATTCCATTCTTATCAGTCTAATGAATATTTTAGTGCATTATTAAAGAACCGTATTGAATTAATTGTTGGGGGTCTCGGCTAAACCCCCGCCGTCTTCCCAATTCACCCTCCTCAGCAAAAGCTTTTTATGCAAATGCTAATTGGAGAATCTGTGCTAGTCAGCACAATCTAAAAACAGTCCCACCGCACACACAAACACTGCATTTCCTTGCTATTCTTTTTCAATCTGCTCAGTAGCTTATTCTGAATTCACATAGACTGCGGTTGATTGCTTGTGAATTATTTAAAAGAGCAGTAAGTATGTGTAGATAGAAAAGAGAGATGAATAGACAGAGAAGGGCATTTGTTAGAGGTGAAATCATATTGAAATAATAGACTGGACCAATCAGCAGTTGTGGAGGTAACGAATTACAACTACTCACGTTACTGTGATTAAGTCGTTTTTTCCGATATAGTATATTTTTAAAGCTGTACTTTTTACTTGTACTTAAGTACAAATTTAGCAAAATAATCGACTTTGTTACTTTTGCATCATAGTACGTTACCAAGTATGCCCACATTTCTAATTGATATTCAAACCTTTGATGCTTTCTTTACTATGTAAGTATGCTTGAAATGTTTTGGAATGGGACATTTGTTTGATTTGTACATATACATATCCTAATCTTTCTAACTGCATCACTACATTGTACAGACAAAACAGGTCAAAGCCTTTTGATATTTCATTTATCTAAAGAAATATAAATGAGTCTTAAATCACTGCTGTTTTGAATACCTCAGCTAAGTTGAGGCCATTTGTTTTATAATTTTATTATTGTCTTTTGTTTTTTGTAAGTTAAGTTCAGTTTGAAATCAAGTTTGAAATCATTATTCCCCGTGCTGTAAGCTTTTGTGACAAAGTTACCCTATTTTAGAGATACAAATATACAGAATGAGCAAACGTTCAAGAGAGATTTTTGTAATGGTAATTGGTCAAAATGTATATATATATTATTAAGAATTTAAAAAAAAAATTAAAGAACTTGTCAACTACCTAAAATTTTATTTTCAGGCATTTCATTATTTTAATACATTTTTCAGCATTATTTTGTTTCCTAACTTTTCTCACATTTTCCCACATAAAATAAATAAATAATAATTAAAAAAACAAACAATGATTTAATAAAGAGCATACTCATTTCAGAATTGGTACAGTCAAGTATTTAACTTTTTATGTACATTTGAATTAATTATTAGATTTTTTTTCTCCCTTTTAATTTTCAAGTAACTGATGGGTGGTTAGAGGTTTATATTACACCGGTGCAGAAAAAGCAATGATGTTGTACTTACAGAGTCAGAAAATGTCAGTTAACATTCACATTCATTCACAGTTTAGTGAGATGAAACACATTTCAAGGTTGTGGAAGAAAAGGAAAAGTGAGAAAGAAAGAAAAAAAGGAGCTTAAGTGGAGTATGTGTGCAAAGAATCAGAAAAAAATGCAGGTTGTTTATCAGCCTGATGCTGTGAAAATGACACAATGCATTGTAAATTTAGCCATCATAAACCCAGGCAGGAAATGGCCCAGGTGATAAAGACGGCCCACAGCGAGACGGCATACTCCTCCGAGACCCGACCCTGGACCGCACTGCAACAGAAACACACCTTCAGCCATGACAATTAGCAACAGGCTGGCAGGAGCGGGTTCAGCTCATAAAAGTCTATTGATGTGAGTATGGCTATGCCTAAGCCTTTTTCATTAGTCTCCACTAAACAATTCATTTTGACAGACTTACGAGTCGGGTCTTAATTCACTCTTTCACTGCCGTCTGATTAACAGAGCACTCAGTGGAAATTACTACTCCCCCAAACCCCTTGGCAGCAGATTTAAAGCCCATAGACTACTGTTTTTAAACAGTGTCACATCATTAATTTTTTACACTCTTACATTGATTTGTTTAGTGAGCAACACAAAGTTCATTGTGTTTTAAAAGGGGATAAAAATCTCGGTGTCTCAGCATCAAACAAGCTCATGAATAAACACTGTTTTCTGGCGATGATATCATGAATCAATTTGCATACCTAGTCTCAGTAAATGTTGCCATTTGCAAAGTGAAGATTAAAACAACAAAACAAGCACAAATTGTGAATTTTATTTTTCATTATTGTGAGTTTTCATCTACTTGGTTGAATGGTTAAATTACCAGTGTTCACAAATATTTTGAAAGGGTTGTGTCACTATTTTCTACATACATAGATAAAAATAAAAACATAAATCATTAAAATGAATCTAGAATGGAGGAATTCAAACTGGCAAACTACAAAATGAAACTGAAACTGAGGGTTGAAACTAAGTTTCCTATTATATTTAGTGCTGTTGAACAATTATTAATCGCATCCAGAAAAAGGTTTTTTGTTTACAGAATATGTGTGTTAATTGTGTATGTTAATATGAATATATAAATACACATAAATACATAAGAATTTTTTTTATGAATTTATATATTAAATATATGTATATATAATATAAAGTATATTAATATAATATATACATGTAAATATGTTCAAAATATACACCATATGTGTGTGTCTTTATACATGCAGTACATAATAAATATACACAGCATTTAAAAAAAAAAAAGCTTTTGGGATGCAATTATTATATAATAAATATATAATAATATTATGTTACGATATGTTACAGTATGTTATGTTATAATCAATTGATTTCTATTTCAGACAAACGGCCAGTCACAATAGTTGTATTTATATTATATATATATATATTTTTTATACATATACCAATTGACCAATCAAATTACAGGACTGAAACAACCGCAATAGACAAGAGTAATAGACTAAGAAGTCATGTTAAAGTCCTTGAATTTTGCTCCTTTACATTTTGCTAAAATGTCAGCCCAGGCATTTCATTCACTGCTTCTACAGGAGAGTGAAAAAGTGTCTGTATAGGCCGTTGGAAATGGACAGGTGGAATTAAAAGAATGAGGGAACATACATGCTGGACTGAGCAATGGACACACCGATCAATAATAAATTAAACGATCACAGAAAAAGAACAAAATGTTGCAACCGTCTGGAACAGAGTTGTGATATTAATCCGAAGAAAGGTCTCTCCCGTACATCAAGCTCGTAACAACAGCAGGCTGAAGTAATTGCCTTGTCTGTAAAAAGCTGAATAACATGTGCCATGACAAATACTTTGAGTCAGCCAGTATCCCCACATCCATTTCCATCTCTTTTACTACAGGGGGGAAAAACAAATATCTCAGATTTTGAGAGTTCAAATACTAGACAAAAAGTCCAATTCTCTATAAATGCTGATTTCCGCTAACCTGTTTTTATTTCTATTCCATTGAGCACCGTTCTGAGTAAAAATCTGAAATCGTTTGGGAACATTTGGGCCCTACTGGGATATAGGGCATCAACAAGCAGTTCTCTTTTCTTGAAATAATTCATGGCATGGGAAAGCTATTATTTCCATCGAGTTAGCATGGGATTTGAATTTAAAAAAATAATATAGGCATTTCCTGCTCCTGACTTATTAAAGCACTATGTGCATATTAGCCATAGCCTTGTTATACAGCAGCCTGCGATGCTAATAAGTAATTTTACTCTATTCATCAAACTATCTTCTAGTTTTACATAAGGATACCACGGTGCATTTACATTTATTCATTTGACAGATGACGTTATTCAAAATTGCATAAAGCTGAGGAATACAACAAATAATTTACCATAAAATGGCAAAAAAAAACACAAACACACACAAGAAGTGGCAAGTATACAAATGAGTTATGTGACATCATAAATCCATTTTATAATTACTGCATGACGCTAGCAACACCAAGGTTATGGGTTTGGTTTCCAGGAAAAGCAAGAACTGATAAATTGGAAATGCTGAATGCACTGAATGCAATGGAAGTCGCTTTAGATAAAAGCATCTGCCAAATACATGTAAATGTAAGAAGCAAAACACATAAGATGATGCCAATAAATGGACTCCTCAGATAAGGTAATAAGACAACAAGCTGTGTGAGTACTAAAGGACTGCATTTGTCCTAAAAGCAGGAAAGACAAAGAAGTATGTTTGCACTCTATGAATAATGTATATACAGGCTTTCACGCACATTTAAGGGTTTCTATGCTGGCCTTCGACAACAACCCATCGTGTATTTTCTCCACTGTCTCTGAACAGAGATGGGGGTGCCAGATTACAGCTGGGTCATGGTTAAAGACAAAGGAACATTTGCAGGATGTCGATGAACGATGCTTGTGCTTGCCCAGGAGCGACATAAGATGCTGTTAATATTCTCCCGCCTGCAGGAAGGTTGGCGCAGCAGACAGGATGTGTAATGGATTCCAAAGCAGACTGCTCTTAAATAAAGCATTAGGGCGGATTTGGGAGCAAGCTTTTTTTTGTTTTTTCACCATTTCTCCCAATACATTTTTGTTCTCAGAGTGACTGGCTAAAGGAAACATGCGTCTGAAAACAAGTCGCTTGGTCCATTATGGAGCGCAAGTGCATTCTGTGCTCCATGGTGACTGCACAAATATAATAAATGACTCAGGCACTTTGTGGGATGTGCAAGAGTTGTGGTGAGAATACACTAGATGAATCTGCGGAGGTATTGACACGGACAGAGTCTCCGTTGTAAATAACATCCCGCTGCACCATAACGATAATCCAGTCATGCTAGTGTAAACAAATACGTACACATCCTCAAATTCACAGTGCATTTTGTCTGTTATTTGTTTTGCTTCCCTCATGTGCATGGCAGACGGTAATAAAACAATGACACGAAGACAAAGAGCTGAGATGCTTTTCCTGCAGATCCTGTAGATCAGTGGCTCAGATTTTATATCCAGTGATGGCCAGTATTGTTTATAGTACAAAATAAATAACGACAACAAACATTAATATTAATTTATATTACATTATATAATGTATTACACATAAACTAGATATACCCTATAATATGCAAATGCATATTTAATTATTTGATTGGGTTCAGCAAGACTTATTTTTATTCAGAATGCATTAAATTGATGAAAAGTGACATTGTTGCAATTTTTTTGTTGTGTGTTTATATATATATATATATATATATATATATATATTGTTATGCTTTCTGTCAGTGTTCTCTTCGTTTAGTTTTATGTGGACTTTTATTTTGAACAATGTCTCTCACTGCATCCATGTTCCTGGTCGTCTGTGTCTTATTAGTACTTTTATTATGATGTGTCTCCCTCTGTTTCTATGGCCACTTTGTGATGTCTCCACCCAATTTGTATGTTTCTATAGTGATTAATCAGCTCCGCCCCCTCGTTTATCCCCTTGTCTCTCCTTTAAATAGTGTTCTTTTGTGTTTGTTTAACCAATGAGTATTGTGAGTGTCTCCATTACCAAGCCTTCCCTTTGTTTTGTGTTCCTTGTTTGCCGTTCTTGCGGCATTTGTGTACCGACCTTTTGCACCTGTTTGGATTATTGTTCTAGTTTGCCCCTTCTGACTCTGTTTGCCGATCGCCTGACCCTCAATGACCATTTGAATATTTCTTGTATGCTGTTGTCTCCACTGTTCCCATTTGACGTTGTTTTGACATGTCCATTAATAAAAGCCAGCATATGGATCCGACCACGTCATATCCTTTCGTTACACACTACTAAGTTGAAGAAGATCGGAGAGCAAGCATTGGAGGAGTACATGTGGGAGTAATTGTGCTTAGCGCACTATTCGGACCTGCCAGACTGCATGCTGATAGACTTTTTAGCGAGGGTGTGAGTCAGCCGCTCAAATCGGCTGATTCACGAGGCACCCCGGTCATTACTCGTGGAGTTTATGGACTTTGATCTGTTGTGTGTGGGCTCTCCATTTACAGATGTAATTGCTGAAGAGGAACGCGATTCTGATGCCTCATCGGTCTCCAAAATGGCGGACAGAGCCATAGCCACAGCACAAGATGGCCACCATTTCTGAGACAGAAAATGGCCGCTAACCTAGAGCCATAGCATTTGCACCAGATGGCTGCCAACCCAGAGCCACTAATCAAGATGGCTGCCACACTAGAGCCTTCAGCCTCTACGGATTTCAAGCAACAGTCTCCAGCCACCTCAGATGCCACTCCAGTGACTCCCAGCATCGAGGAAGTCACACTCAGGCCGTAGATCCTATGGAGGTTCCGCCAGTGGCTGCACAAACCCCAGACATTTTGGCTAAAGCTACAGACCCTCAGGGGATTCCACCAGTGTCTGCACAACACTCAGAGACATCAGCTCTGCCCATGGTTTCTCTGAAGGTTCCGCTGGCAGCTGCACAACTTCCAGGACAATCAGGTCGCGCCATTGAGCAGTACATAAGCAATATCTATTATGCACAAGCAATTTCTATTAATTACTGTATACATATATTTTATATTAATATATATATATATATATATACTTTATATTTTAACTGGAAAGATTTCAACATCAAATTCATTTATACTGAAAGTAGTGGAGTTTATGTCATGATCAGCTGGATGGGCCAGCTCAGGCCACTGGATGGCACTCCAGCGGCCAGCGAACTGTGTGTGTGTTTGTCTGTTTTCATTCATGAACTTTCATTCAGTACTTATGTCTCCGCCCCCTTGTATGTTGCCATAGCCACACATTAGTAATCTCCTCCCACTGACCCAGTTTCACCTGTAAAAACCCTTGAAGTGTTTGCATGTCTTCACGGTCCATTGCACTGTCAAGCTGTTTCTTCACCCGTGTTCCTGTGTTTCTTTTTCCCATGTTTCTATCGTCTGTTTGGATTGGACTCTGACCATTCTCTTGCTCTGCCTCCTCCATCCCCGTCTGCCAGTACTACCCTAAGCCTGTCTGTTTTGCTCTGTGTTTGTTAAAAAACTGCCTGCACTTGAACCTGCACGTTTCTTCGCCTCTCTTATGTGACATTTTAATTGGACATAATTTGAGCTGTTCATAATTGTATTATTTTACTATGGTATCACTTAGTACATTATTTTGTTGCATTTTATTAATTGCATTTTTCACTGTCTGTGACCCTTTTTGTGTTGCAACCTACCAGTTGAGAACACTCTACTGACTTAAACCTTTACATATCATCATGGGAGTCACCAGATGTGCTGCCATTCCATAAGTAAATCACAAGGCAAAAAATGACCCAAGTTAAAGAAATAATCCACTGTGAGATGTAGCAGCTGAGGTCACAGAGACAATAGAGGAAGACTGAAATGATGACACATGAGCGTGCTGATTGAAATGTGATGTGAGATGCATCATAAAACCCATATTGTACACTCACACACACACATACTCACTTATTGATAGCTGGATTAATATTCCCCTCTCACAGTGTTTTTCTCCGCACTCCAATCCAAAGTGAAATCTCATTGATATGTGAGGGCACATGTGTGGCCCTCTTAGACATAGTAATTGAATGCACACTGAGGTGGAGGCCTCAAGAAATTCATGTGCAGAGATGCTCCTCAGGGATGCAAGACCAGTAACGTGTTTCTTGTATGTTTGTGTCTGGAATCAAAGGCAGCTGATTTGCTGCATTACCAAATAGTTTAACCAAAAATGAAAATTTGTAGAAGATTAATTCAATCTAATGTCATCCAAGTAGATGAGTTTGTTACTTCATCAAAACAGATTTTAGGAAATTTAGCATTATATTACTTGTTAACCAATAGATCATCTGCAGTAGCAGAAAACATCACAATAAACCACAATTAATCCATATGACTCCAGTCCATCAACTGGCATCTCTTGAAGAGGAAAGCTGTGCATTTGTAAAAAAGCAAATCTACATTTTAAAATTCAAAATTCAATGACTTTTTGAATCGAGAGAAATGTGGACAGATCAAGCATGCTGTAACAAAGCGGACAGACAACTGGAGATGGTGGTAAGTAATAACAGTGTTTATTTACAGGTTGAGTGAAGAATCCAAAAACAACGGTGAGTAACTTAAATGCAGACAATAGCTGAGTAAGGGTAACTGAAAATAACACTGTCTTTTATCCTTCAGAAGATCAACGAAGGAGAACACAGACGAGACGATCACAACCATACCACATCCATCCAACGGAGACTTGAGGAGGCACAGGAGGAGCTGGAGAACACTGGGGATATCAAGGAGCACACTACGGAGAGAGCAGGTAATTACAACACAGAGAGATTGTGCACTCCAGGCATGTACGATCTTGGACACTGAGTGACTGGCAGAGTGATCATTAGGGATGTGACAGGTGCTGGTGATCAGAATTCAGGTGACTGGGATCTGAGTGAGGGAGTGAGGGTGGAGCCTGGCGAGGGCTCAGGTGTATCTTTAACACATACATTCATTTGTAAGTGAAAATAATCTAAAATAACCTCATCTACATTTTAGTTAGACAAACTTTTCCTTCTCCAATAATTGTTGAAAACAATTTCAAGTAATCATGTAAACATTAAAAAACTATATTTTGGGATAAATGCATACAAAAATAAGGCGATAAGGCATTTGGTGGCGCTGACATCACATTCCCTCCCCCAAGTGACACCCTGTCATACGGTCGCCGCCCAAGCAGGAGTGCTACCTTCTTCTCACAGGCTCCAAACGGTCGGAGTGGGTGAGGCAGGGGTTCCTCTCCGTTGGCTCCGCCTTGCCCGCATTCTCCACCAATTGTCACGTGAGGAGCCTGCGACAGACAGGAGTGGCGACAGACCTCGGAGAGGCTTTTTATTAACAGAAATACAAAATAAAGTGTCCAAAAGGGAGAAAAAGTGTCCAGAATAAAAGGGGAACTGGTGTCCTCGTCGTGCTCCTAAGGACGTGAAGGTCAGGGAGTGTTGAGGGAAAAGGGTTCAGAGAAGGGGCGGAGTCCGTTGTCACCTCCACGGCCCAGGCAGAGGTGGTGCAAGTCTGTTCTGCCAACGTCATGCATCTGGGTGCTGTTTAACGAGTGCCATTCTCCTCCGACAGTGTAGCGATCTCCCTCTGCCTCCATCCTGGATCCACGAGGACAACGGCGTGCATGCACAGGGGAACAGACCGGTCTCCCGAGGAGAGGCGCGCTCGGCCTGGTGATGAGGCTTCGTTTTGTTCACGTGTGCCTCATCACACGCCGCTAACTCAGCTCACTCCTGCGCCCCTCCTCTCCACACACCCACTTGCAGTCGGGAGCCTGGAGAAGGGCAGCGATAAGGGATTTGGTGGCGCTGACATCAGGGGGAGGGGCAGAATTTTCAGCTTCAAAACAGTGTTTATATACTCACATCCTAAAACAGGAAGTTTCCCAACATAAGTTTTATGAGACAATGCATTTTCAGGCTGTGGTGTGCTTTGAAACCACTTCAACTGTGTCTGCAATTACAGCAAAAATCATACTCACAAAAAAACAAACATACACACAAACATCAGTATTGATTTTGAAGGTGGTAGACTAAAATATAGCCGTTTTAAGGTATTAAGGTACTTGTGCAGTGAAAGAGTGCAGTCATAAATCAATGACCAGCAGATACTGTCACTGCAACATTATCAACTGCGACTGCACAGTCTGTAATAAGAAAGCACATCATTATAGACAACAAACACATACAGTATAGCACCCTCTTTCTCTCTTCTCTTCTGCTCTCTGTGGATTGCACCATGACTATGGAAACTCCATCAATACACCTTCATCATGCTCACACACATCTCAAAGGAAGTTTATAAGAAGGGTCTATAAAAAAATAAAATGGATTTTATCTGCTTTACCTGCACACACACCACACACACACAGTTATTCAAAGTCCAACTTGCCCTGTCCATCCCAAACCGACCTAACTTATTTTCAAAGCAAGAATTAATATGTTGGCATACTTGAGAAGGCATGCTGAGAGAATATTTCTGCCTTCATAGACAACATAAAAAGAGTTGGAAGATGGTTTTGGCATAAACTCTCAACATTGAATTTATTGACACATGCACAACTGCCTTTGAACACACAAACACATTTTCAGTCAGTGGCCACCAATCTCATTCCAACCATTCCAACTTCGTAGTTCCATGACTCCTTTTGATTTATTTTACACGTTTGGTTATAAATTGTAAAATTATATGATGTGGATAGCAATTTGAGTAAAAAAATAATAATAATTAAGGTTACTTAAAGAGAGGACCTCATTTTTCACAAAAATATATTTTTTGCATATAAAAGTAAATTTTCTTGTTCACAGCTTAATCAACTGTTTTGGCAAAGAAAACTGATTCAGGTATAAAAACGTATATAATTTTTTATATTTTTTTATTTGATTAGTATTTTGTTTAAAAAAAATGCAAAATTGTAAAACGTATTTATTTCCAGTTTAAATTTGATTAATGTGGTCCAGTTTGCTGTGTGCAGTGGGCTTATTTTTTCAGAGGTTTTACCAGATTTTGTTATTGCCAATTGGTGCTCCAAATCTTTTTGACATTTGCAGGTGCTTGATTCTTTAGTTTCCTTCTTGTCTGCAGAGTAATGTTTATACCTGTAATTACAGATTGACCTTTCAGTGGTACGGGCACTCCAAAATCCTCCATCTCCGCTTTGCTTGAATGTCTTTGAAACCATTTGCCATTATGCAGCCCATTTTAACTTTATCTATCTTGCTCTGTCCATTTCCCCTATCAAATTGAGCAACAAAAAAAAAAGATAAATGCTGTGCTTATTAATAGTGTTTACACTATAATCTGGATTTTAATATCCAGCGCAGAGTTTATGTTATACGGCTCGTTCAGTGAATCGCAGACCGACTCAGATTCACTGTAAAACAGTGATTCTGTTCAAATTCCCTACAGAATCTTGATTGATTCCGATTTGATTCATTCTTTATATTTGAGCAAATTTTAATCTTAATCAATAATGTTGAACTTTCTTCTGCTGATTTAGACCAGAGCTGCTCACCTCTCAAATTAATCTCCATACTACAAAACAAACCTACTGTCTATGAAAACCCATATAAAGCTGGATATGTGTGATGCTAATGTTCAAAAGCATAATTTTTCAAATATCCCAGCAATATTGTTTTAAAGACATGACATGATATTCTACAAGTAATTGTGTGAAAATTACTCTTTATTAATAGAAAAAGGAATAAAATATGTCAAAGTTTTACCGCCTAGTGTTCATTTCTCTTGGAAACTGCAGTGATATGTTCTTATTGGTACATATTTTGTGTCTCGCTAGAAAATAATAGCACTCTTATCTGTACATGACTAGACTAACTTCTCTCATGCCATGCTCAGATGTTGCCTGTTAAAGTGATTCCCAAACATAAGAATAAATCTACTTGGGAGCATATGTGAAAAAACAAAAACTTTAGTCATATTTAAGCTATAGGGCACTGAGTAAGTCAGGACTGCCACTCGTTTTCTGTCCCTCCAACAGCTTCTGTTTCCCTCATCGATTTGTATATCTGCAAACCGAATTTATGTTCTGTGAGTCAACAAAAAAGCTGCATATTTGCTCAGATATTGTTGAACAAATAACACTTGCCACACAGACTCTTGATGATTAGCACAGAGCTGAACTACAGAGGACACCGTTTTCATATAAATTATATTATGATACATGATAAGCATCATCAGTGGCTAACAAGCCAGTGCAGTAGTAAACCATACACCATGCAGAATGAAACTGCTCTGTAGTCTCTGCAGCATAGCTCATAAACGCAGCACAAACAGTGGTGATGTGTGAGCAAAGTAATTATTATTTTATGATTGAACATACTCGTAGAAGCATTTATAGATGCCATTTTTCCAATAACAGTCAAGTTGATGGGTAAATAGGCTTTATATTAGTCAGCCTGTGTTTAAAGGGACAGATTACTTCAAAAACAAATGAAGTTCTGTCATCGTTTACTTACACTTGTGTTATACCCCGATAACATTCTTTCTTTTGTGGAGTACAAAAAAAGATATTTTCTGATGCTGTTTGGACCCCACTGACTTAAAAAAAATATCTTTTAAATAAAATATCTTTGTTTATGTTTTGCAGGAAAATAAAGTATTATGTAATAAATAATTATATGAAGGAAGTATTATGGCAATTAGCATTATGTGTAATTTCAGTGTGTTTTAATGTACCTTTGAAAGTGGTTTAATGTCATGTCATTGACTGGTCAACAGTCCTTTCCTCAGTTTTAATATCTTGTCACTTGCAGAGTGTCTCATTATTGTTTTAGAAAGACATAATCATGAGTAAATTATTTTTTGGTCGTGAACTATGCCTTTAAGAGTTGAAGAACCTTTCTCTCTCACCATTTCTTTCATTTCTCAGGTGACAAAATGATCCTGAGGCTCTAATCTAAGATGAGAGCAATATCAAAGGCGAAAAATACTTACAAAATAACACTTTTTTCCTCTTCCATCTCTCTCTTCTTGTCCCTGTATCTCACCTCTCTCTCTCGCTGATGAGATATTAGACTTCAGAGGGATGAGAAATATTGGTTGCACAGTGAGAAGTGCTGAGAAGGACACAGGGCAAAAGGAACCCAAATCGAGCAGAGTACACCGATCCTCATCATAGACTCATAAAACACCAGAGATCATAGAGCACCAAGCTTTCATAAACAGCCACAGGGGGTATTCTCAAAGACCTGAACTGACTCACTTAAAGATGGCACATCTGATACCCTGCAGGTGCTGATGAGAAGACAATGAGGCCGCTCCACACAGGGGAGGGGATCATATACACCTGCAGATGGAATAAAACAGTGGAAATGTCCATAGTTAATGTGATGAACTGCACCTTTGGTTGCTCTGCTATAGGACACCTGTGTGAACTTGAAAAGAACTGACTTTGTACATCCATTTAAAGTCCCACTGACTAGGGGCCAGATGCAGCAACTGTGCATGTTAAAATTAGTTTAGTTGTGGCATAAATAAGCTATATGTAAGTTATATAAGTTAACATTAAAAACACTAATGGATACTAATAAGCGTTGCACTATAAAACTCTGCAATTAAAAAAAATATATATATGTAATGTCTTATTTCACTTACCTGATACTATAACACACATATTTTGTTAACTGGGACCTTATTATAAAGTGTTATGAAGGCTTGAAATTTAATGACATAAACTGAAATGTTTGCTTTTCACACAACTTATAATCAGTATAAAGGCAAACATTGTATAATGTGAATATGAATTGCAGAACTTATGACATTCTAGCAAGTTCTGCTTTTTCTTTAGCCAAAATTAAGGGACTGTGTCTGCATATCATATCGAATCGCCAGTAGAGGTAAATAAACAGTTAATAATAAAACGATCACAATAAATGTTATTGTAAACTAATGTAAATGCTAATATTTTGGGTAAATTCATCAGATTGGTCGATGTATTAAATGGTGTTGTTGTTAACCTCAAGCTTACGGTGGCCCATGGCCACTGCTTGTGCATAGGGCCAGAATTTGGTGCTACACCCCTGAGCAAGGCATCTGTTGCATCCAGTGGGGACACAATTACTGATTATCATGACACTGTATTTGTAACGATCAGCTGGATGTGTCAGCACAGCTCTGGATGACACTCCAGCTCTCCCCGGACTGTGCATGTGTTTGTGCATGTTTTCCCCATGTTCTCCACCCACCTAATGTGTTCCCATAGTTACTAATATGTTCTCCGCCCTCGCTGTGTCATTACCTCATGTATAAATACTCAGGACCTTCTCTCATTCCCCGCTGATCATTGTATGTGGCCTGTCCCGTCTCTGTAAGCGTTCCTCCCCTCCTTTTTGCCTCCTGTTTTCTGACTCCCCATTGCCGACATTGTTTGTTTTTTACCACTCTGCTTGTCGAGCCCTCTCTGGATTCTGTAAGCCTCTCGATCGACCTCCCGCCTGTTTTTTGGATTGTCTTTGCCTTTTGATTTGGTTATTAAACACTTGCACATGGATTCGACTGCCTCTGCCTTCATTCATGACAGTATAAGTGCAAATGGTGCACCAAATCAAGGTTTAGTGAAAACTAACTAGTTCTTAAAGTACTAAGCACCTAGTGTGAACTTATAACAAACCCTTACAGCTGGTTCAATCCATACCCTGTTGGATAAAAATTACTTTAAAATTGGTCCATTAAAATTCATACATTTTTAAGCATGGCCAAACACTTTGTGACTACAAAGTAAATCCAGACAGCAAACCATACGGCAACAAAAGCCAATCAATGACAATCTCTCCTTCCTTTTGTGCTATGACAAAACATAGAAAATAAAGCAGGCAAGGATGGTACTTCAGTGATTGCTATTCACAGAAAAATGAAGATAAGTCACTGCAGTAAGGAAAAAATTTGCATCTGACAATCTTTTTGTCTCATCCTGTAGTGTAGTGGAAGAAAATCGCTTGGTTTCATCACATGCCCCAGAATAAGAACATAGCTATCTGGAAAAAGGCAGCCACATGTGGAGACATTTCATTCGGGTCTAGAAGTGTTGTGTTAGAGGAACGAGTAGCTGCATTTAGTCTGTCCGTATGTGTGGGAGCGGCAGCTGGGCACGGGAACAAACTGTCCTCCTTCTTGCTCGTTAGTGCCAGTCACCGTACTGGAGGCCTCCATCTTCTCCATCTCCCACCCCAAACAGGCAGGGAGGAGTTGAAACTACTGCGTCTAATGAGAGAGGAGACAGAGGTTGTGCGTGTGTGTGTGTGCGTGTTTGAAAGGGGTCACTGAGGTCACTGCCACCTGCCGCAAAGAGGAGGATGAAAGAGAAGAAAAAGTAGGAATGGCACTCTAAACCATAATCCCATTATGCCCATCTACAAGAAGTACTTCCTTCAAGGCGAAATGAGTGTTCGGTGTCTGTGTGAGGGAGATAGACTCCTTTTGATGTGTAGATTAAGAGCATCTACTATACAGGAATGTGGCTGAATGAGGCATAACCTGCAGCGTGACACTCCAGCGGCTCCTGAAAAAAGAAAAAGCTCCAACTGTAAGGAGTTGTTTCAGAGCTACTGCAACATACGTCTGAGCAGAAAGAAATGTAAATTAAATTTTATGTTGCTATTAGGTCTGTCAATTTAATGTTTAATTAGTGTTATTAAATTGTTATTCAAAATTAAGTCTAAAAGCGAATTCATTTTTTTTTTTTACATTTTAATTAAATGTATTCAATAAATAATAAATTAGCCTAGTTAAACATGCCCCCTGACCTGTATGCATAAGCAATTTCTCTATCATTGGATTCATTTGAGTTTTATAGTTTTTTTGGGGGGGATCTGACTAAATTACATATGAAGAGAAGGAAGCTCAAATTACTGCAAATAATAAGTCATTCATGCTGAATGCAGTCTTATGTTCAAAAAGTAGTAAACAAAGAGGCCCGTTGATAACCTGCATGTTACATCTCAAAAAAAGTTAACACAATTTTTTATATTAGCATTTAATTCTCACCTTAAATATCTAAAAACTGCATTATGTGATACAAACAGTATTATTTGTACACTTCACATAAATTTGTGCATCTCATGATACTTGCTGTGAGGAAATTTACAAGCGGAGTGAAAGAAATTGTAAAACAGTTGGAGTTCTGTTATCGCCAGAATATTGCATTCCTGAAAAGGCTCTCAGCCAATCAGAATTAAGAAGCAGAAAGAACTGTTGTATATACTGTGTGTGTGTGTGTGTGTGTGTTTTTTTTTTTTTTTTGGATGATTCATAACAGCTTAAAATCTTAAAATCTTCTGTGATGAAGACTAAAAGGAGATATGCTAAAGACCATTTCATTCTATTACATAATTTAGTTCATATTAGCAAAGCTAACATTCCAGCTATGCCTGCAAGTGTCTTTCTGCTGCAGTTATTAGGGAGCTATTTAATGCTAAAAGTCGATTTACACTTGTTAATACACTAGTCCTGGAGAAAGGGATCTGTTTTGATCAAAGAGAGTGTTTGAGCCAAGTTTCCACCCCCACTGAAGCCGTGAAAGGCCTTGTCAGATAAGCTTGGCAGCACAGTCCAGCAGTCAGTCTCATAACATAAATACCAGTCAATAATGTTCAATACAAACAACCCAAGGAATACCAGCTTATTATACAGAGATATATGAAGTACCTCATCAAATGTTTACAACATATGCAATAGTCAGAAAGAAAAAGAGCTATTCTCAAATACAAGAGTTTTATAAACAAATGATCGATGGCAGCACTTTTGAGTTCTTTTAGCATCCCACAAAAAAAGGCCATTTTAAATTTCGAGCTTCACCATAATGACCAAAAATTATATGTTTGGATTGTAGCACATATTTAACTAAATATTGTTGAATATTTGGGTTTCTTTTGATTTTCATCAGCATAAGTGGAGCAAGACAAACTCAGGATTTTGCACAAATAACAATAATTCACAGACCTCGGCCATCATTATCATCTCTGCTCTAATTAGATCTGATTACCCCACAGCTGGTGTCAGAAGATTTGTTTTTACTAAGCCAACACACAAATCCTGAAATCGTACACCTGATTTGAACTTTTAAAGCCAGTTCTGTACACGATTATGAGTTATTTAACAGGACTATAAGTTGCCAGCACAAAAGCACAATAAAAAAAGCAATGATTCAATCAGTCAATATAATATAATACAATACAATATAATAATAAATCAGTTTCAGATTTGGGTTTTAAACTGCAGTTATAGTTAAGAGGTGTAACCAACATGAAAACCAGAGAGCTGTCTATGACAACCAATTGTAAAGCTGAGAGAAGAATTAATATTATTTAGTCATTGCACACATTGCACACAAGAAAACAACTGCAGTTGATGACAAAAACTTTGTGAGAGCTGTCAGGAAAGACCGTAAAACAACTGTAAGTGAGATCAGTAACAACCTCCAGAGGGCAGGAGTAAAGGTATCACAAGTACAAAGGCTACACCAGAAGATGCAAACCACTCATTAGCAAGAAGAATTGGAAGGCCATGCTGGAATTTGCCAAAAAAGTACTGAGAGCCTCAACATTTTTGGGATAAACTTTTATGGGCTGATGAGACAAAGATGACCCTTTACCAAAGTGATGGAAAGGCTAAAGTTTGGAAAAAGACGGGATCTGCACCTGATCCTAAACATACAAGCTTATCTGTGAAACACAGTGGATGTAATTTCATGGCTTGGGATCTTCTGGCTTCTTCTGGGATGGGCTCATTGATCTTCATTGATGATGTTACACATGATACAATACAATACAATACAATACAATATTTATTTATAAAGCACATTTAAAACAACCAAAGTTGACCAAAGTGCTGAACATAAGAAAACCTCAAACAAAAATTAGCGCAGCAAAATATCAAATATAAAAACAACAAAACAACAGTGAAATATAGTTCAAAAAGTATTAAAAGCAAGAGAGAAGAGATATGTCTTTAGAGCAGACTTGAATGCAAAGATGGAGGGGGCTAGTCTAACATGGAGCGGTAGACTGTTCCAGAGTTTCGGACCACCAGTTGCAAAAGCTTGATCTCCTGGTTTTTAAGTTTAGATCTAGGCACAACAAGTAGACCAAGATCACTAGATCTCAAAGTTCTGGAAGGGGTATATGGATTCTTCTTTTTACAATTTTCATCCTATTTCTAATCTACCCTTTATTTAAAAAATCCTTGAGAAAGTTATACTAACTCAACTACAATCCTATCTGACTGTTAATTCTGTTCATGAGATGTTTCAGTCTGGCTTCAAGGCTTTACACAGCACTGAAACTGCCCTTTTGAGAGTCTTAAGTGATATTTTCACAGGAACTGACTCTGGTAAAGCCATGGCTTTGGTTTTATTGGATCTGAGTGCTGCTTTTGATTTGGTTGATCATGAGGTCCTGTGGGAACGTTTAGACTGTGGGCCTTCGTGGCACATTTTTAAAGTGGTTTTGTTCTTATTTGACCAACAGATGTTTAGTGTTAGGATTGGTCAACAGACCTCATCTAGAATTCCTCATCTACCCCTTAATTGTGGAGTTCCACAGAGATCAATCCTTGGGACGGTATTCACCTCGTACATGCTCCCCCTGGCTTCTATTTTTGATAAACATAAAGTATCTTTCCATTTATAAGCTGATGACACTCAGATCTATTTTCCTTTAAAGCATAATGAGGATTTAAAGCATAAAAGTGGGATACAACCACTGTTGGCCTATTTAGTAGAGTTAAAGCTTTGGCTCTTAAGCAATTTTCTACATTTAAATGAAAATAAAACTGAAATAAAACTGAAATGATGGCAGCAGCAAAATGAATGCAGAAAAAATAACTTAACTTTAAAATATCTTAAAACATGTCAGTTTCATTGTTCTGTGTTAATATGCACACCTGTAATATTTTCTTATAAGGCATTTTTGTAAAAATATCGTAATTTAACTAATGCCTAGTCCTGGCTTAAGCTAAGCCCTGTTTGTTAAACGGGCCTGAATGTCTTAACTGTCATATTTGATTAAATGAATGTGTTATTTCTGAATAAAAACATTTCTTTAAAAAATAAATAAATTAAAATTATTGCATACCGATGCGTTATGTCTACCAGTGACACTCAAGTGAGTGACTGGGATTCAGTCATTCATAACTCTGAACTCATAAGAACATCAAGTTCAACCCATCCATTTCAACTAATTTTCCACCAAGCCGGCAGCGAATAGCATCCAACAGTCAATTTCAATTAGCTAGGAGAGGCTAAGCCAAGTCAAGCTAACAGCTAACACAAACAAGCTATTTCACCATGGAATTAAAATGAGAGCGCTGTTTCTAACGTGCAATGAAAAACCAGAGATTTCAAGTTGTGTTTTCACCAATCTGTCATCACTGCAACAGACAGTGAATTTAATATTCATTGCATATATTTTGTATCAGAATATTCCTTAACTCAAATGAGTCTAAATATCTTATGTTACCATTTTCCCTGAGCTAGCTGAAATTGATTTTATAGTTTTTGGTTTTTATTTATTTATTTATTTTTTATCAAAACAACAAGAATTCTTGAGAATTCTATATTTTTACCGCTACTTGTCTTTTAACAGAGAATACATCTTCAGTTTGTCCCTTTCAGTCTAAAAAAAATAAATATTGTCTGTTTTGTATGATTTGTCTAAACCCCAGTTACGGATAGGTTTAGGTTTAATTTTTAATCAAGTAAACAAATTTATAAGTGAACTTGACAGCAAGTCATCATGTATTATTTATTTTTCATTTGCCTCAGCACTATTGCACTTCTCATTCTCTCACCCTTCTCATGACAATCAAGTCACGCAGAGTTTTAAAAATTGCAAAAAAAATGCTAAATTCTAAATTGAACAACTGGCTTCCTTTTAGTTAATGACTTGGATTTAAACTGAACTGGCAACATGCCCCAGAAAGAGGAATTCACTTAATTATAATTATAATTATAATTTAAAGGAATTCAACACAGGTAACAGCATTATGGAATAGGATGTGCGCCTTCTCTCTAAAAGTTTTCTCACTTAAAATGACACATTTGGAGTTAATTTTACATTCATTTGAATTTTTGTTTAAATTTTGAAACACATTCCTGTGTGCTATGACAATTTAACTTGATATATATATATTTTTTTTATTTGGATTAAGTAATGAATGCAAGATTTAAAAGGAATCTGCAGTTCAGATGTGGCTTCTGTACCACACCTACTACACACAAAAGTAAAACTTTGACTTGTACTATTTCTGGTTTAAAAGTCACTTTGAATAACAATTCTGCTAAATGTATAACTGTAAAGCTCAGAGAGGGGCAAGAGACAGAAGGTAAGTAGAAACATTTGTATTTATTAAACATAAATCAAAATAGCAACAAAGCCATGCAAAAGGGGATAAAGAAAAACAAAACTCAGTCTCTAGCGATCTCCCAATCGTGTATCTTCAATAAACCCAGGTGAGTAATGGGTAAGTATCTTACAGGCTTTAGTAAGCGTCATATACATTCGAAGATCATCACAGGTAGGAGTCTTACGGGTTTAGGCAGAGGCAGTGGCTTTCGGTGCTCGATGCAGGTAAGTGTCCAATGGGTTTAAGAAGAGGCAGAGACTCTCAGTGCTCAGTGCAGGTAAGTGTCGAAGCCCGGGTGAGGCAGAGAGTATTCAGCAGAACAACAATCCTCCGTGCATGAGGAACAGCGAGCAGGACGTCCATGAGAGATCACAGGAAGTTACCTCGAGCTCTGCCGTCTACTCTCTGGCTAGAGCTGTTTAAATACAGAGCTCCTGATTGGAATCAGGTGTCAACAATTAGGAGTCTGGTGATTGAGAGTGTGTGTGTAGACGGCTGAGGGATCAGTAGACAACGCTGGCGTGAAAATAACCTTACAGTAAATGCAAATTTAATTCTCTGTCTATGAGGGAAAACGGCCACTAGCTGCTCACTGTAGCCACCCACTATGCATGTCTGATGTCACTGAGTTTATATCCAAATCCTTTCCACTTCTTTTCCAGATTGACCATATGGACAGCAGATACTGTACTATACACTTGAATAACCTCTCAAATAAGGTTGAGAGGTTAACAGTCAAACAGAAAACAGAACAAAATGTTTGATTTGTTTTCAATGATACTTGAAGAGCCACAGGACCTCTCACTTGTTTTAAGGATCAGATAAAATCCAGATACATCCCACCCATCAATTTTTAATTTTGCGAGACTTCGTATACACCATATTCTGTGAAATTCAGTCTGAGTGTGATTCAGTCAGTATCTGCAACTGACTGATTCCAACAAATTTCCTCAAATGTCAATCAGAGAGTGCAGTGCATGATAGGAATTAAAAGAAAGTGTTTGGACAACTCCAGCACTTGCTGTGCTTTAAATGACAATGGAATGAAATGAAATGACGTGACAAGTGGCCAGGTATGGTTTCCCATACTAGGAATTTGTGCTCTGTATTTAACCCAT
>JAUMHI010000064.1:9924453-9942451 GCA_032359435.1 Enteromius unitaeniatus
TTGTTGTGCCATGTGCTCTGTTTATTTACCTGTCAGCTTCCTCATGTCTCTCATTTGTAACTCCACCCTCGTCATTACCGTTAACTCTCTTCCAGCCGTGTTTTGTTCAGGTGTGTTTGATTAGTCACTGTATAAATTCACTCCCCATGTCTTGATTGTTTGTTGGGTGTTAACGTTACATGTTGGTTAGTCTTGCTCTGCGGTGCTCATTTTCCTCGTTTTCTTTGTTTTGTTTAAATAAATGTCAAAGTTTACCTTGATTTAAAAGTTAGTAATATTTCAAAATATATATATATATTTTTTTTTTTATTCAGAAAGAACACGTGAATTTCATCAAAAGTTAATGTGAAGGCATGCATAATGTTACAAAAAAGAAATTTAAAATAAACACTGTTCTTTTAAACTTCATATCATAGTATCCACCAAAAAAGCAAGCAGCCTAACTGTTTGCAACACTCATAACTAAAATGTTTTAAAACATTAAAATGATTTATGAAGGATCATGTGATAATGGAATAATGGCTGCTGAAAATCCAGCTCTGATATCATGAGAATAAACTATGTTTTAAAATATATTAAACTAGAAATCATTTATTTTAAACTGCAATAAGATGAAAAAGTAGCCTTGATAAGCAGTAAAGAAAAAAAAGAAAAAAATCAATTGTATTAGGCAATAAGGTCCAGTAAAGTCCATGATACTTTTTCTTACTTAGAGTTTTATAGATTTGTGCTTAAATAAATTAGATCCAAATGAAGTAAGAAAAATATATTTAAGACAGTATTTTCTGGAAACAAGCTGTAATATCTCATGCAATTTTGACTCTAGGGGGTAAATTGATCTTGTTTAATGACTGTTTAGATGTTTCTCCTTGCAAAAAAAGACATAAACTCTAATTAAGAAATTGATAATCGCATATGTGTGCATGTGGTTGTACAAAGTCCCATCGAGCTTCCAGGAATAGCAGTATCATGATACCATTTGCATCTTTAATATCAACTAAATCAAGCAGCTCTGCAGTTTGTGAGGTTTCTTTGATCGTCCTCTGAAATAAAGAGCCTTTGAAGACCCTTGTTTCATTCTTCACACAGTCAGAGAATAAAGAGCAGGCATTTTGCCCATGCTGAGAAAATGAGACTCACTGAGACTCTCTCGCTCATTGCTCACTGTGAAGGTCTGACACATGCTCTCTGAGGCCTCATAAACTTGATGTCTCCCGTGTGACATCTGTTACCTGTGGGCTCATATAGAGCTTCCAGTATATAGATATATGATCAAAAGAGAGAACAGAGCCCACATAAATTAGCTTGTCAGGCTTCACTGTGACTTCAGCACAATATTCGGCTCACTGTTTCTCTGTCAAACCAACCGTAAGTGCACTGATCAATGTGACATACTATATTGTGAAATTCATTAAAATAGAGGTGAAAAGCTGGAAAGGCATACAAATACAGCCTAGCCTGAGAGAATAAGAGGTGTCAGAGCAAAAGGCCACGAATACTTGCAGCTTCACTTTCCAACTTTCTTAAACAGCCTCATTAGTAGCTGATTCATTGATTCAGGCTGACCTCTCAGAGCTAAGACTGCGTCACGGCGTTGGATGCTGGAAATTCTGTTACATTTGCAACTTGTATTTTAGACATGTCAGGTATGTAGACCTGCGGTCTCTTGAGACTCTTTACACTGTGGGGAGTTTATCCTGCAAATATGATCATAATGAAACTGTCACTTGAGCAAATGTCATTTACTTGGAAGTCTCTGGGTCAAGTTTGACATTACTGCTTTTGGGTGAGATTGATTTGAGACCTTTTCAGAAAGAAGGCCTACTTGAAGTCATTATATAGCAACACTTAATGAGGGTCTTATGGTGATTGGTGTTCAAAACCAATGGTTGTCAAAAGGTTTTGCTGGTTTAAAAAAGCCAAAACACTTGCAAATCTTTGCTACTAAGCTACTGTATAGAATAAATTGTTACATTTTAAAATAATACAATTACTATTAAAATAAATATTAATATAGGCTTATTAGGCTTTAAAATATTAAAATTAAAGCCAAATTTGAAAATGCATAACAACAAAAGTGTAAAATATCATTGAATGTAATCTGATTGGATTTTTTTCTTTACATTTTTAGATTTGTTTTTCAAAATAATGGACTGTTGGCATTTGCCCAATTTGAATTATGTCTACAGTTGAACTGGCAGATGAATTTATACCAAAAAGTCTTGAAGTCTTTAACCTTAATGACAAAAGAAAAAAAACAAAAAACAAAACTGTAAATCAATCTACACTGGTTTGCTGGTGTTCGCTATAGTCTCTCATCCTAAGATAGTTTGTTTTCAGGTCTACCAGGTCTCATGGCGTAAACTTACCTTGTTACCTTTTTTTAGCGAGACACAAAATACGTACCAACAAGTACATATCACTGCAGTTTCCATTAGAGGTAATAAAACTCTGACACCTTTATTCCTTTTTACACAAATTTACAGAGTTTTGCTGCCAGCAAGATGAATGCCGCTTTCCAGCTCACCCGCGAGATGACGGACGCGGTAGTGTAGATCCAAAATGGCGGAAACGGAGGAACATCGGCACAAAATGGCGACTGGAGCTTCAACACTTGCTAGTGCAGCTCCTGTAATGTCGCAAAATGAACTGCACACTGCTCTGCTGGTTCCGGTTCATCTACCAAGGGAACAAAAACTCATCTCAGCGGTTCCAGACCCACAATTAAGATGTTTACACCCTGTTTCACGGTGAGAAAATGAGGCTACTCAGCCAGGTACCGAACGACAGCTAGGGGAGCTGTCTACCACGCCGGTGGTTCCCGAGATACCCACAGAGGGCACTGTTCCCATCACTCAGCGCGAGGGGTGATGTCCAGTTGAGCGCAGGGCTACAGCTAAGGGAGCTGTCAGCCATCCCAGCAGTTTCTGACCCGCTCACAGGGGGTGTTACTTCTGCGCCACGGCATTAGGAGCCGTGTGTTACCCAGTCTGCCCCGGTGACGCAGCCTGACATGAGATCAGAGGTGCCACTGGTGGCTGCTCAACCCTTGGAGCAACCCAGTCTCAGAAAGCGTCATCACGATCTGTTCAGTCTCGAAGGGCGTTTTCCCAGCCAGTCCAACCTCAAAGGGCGTTGTCACTGTTTGCAAGTAATAAACCAAGCGGTCCCTGAGGCCACAATGTTTGTCTGGCCAGCCAAGAAGGGCGCTAACACCGCCTGTTCTATCCCTGAGGGCGCGTTCACTGTCAGTGTGGTTCCCGAGGGGGCCATGTCTGTCGGTTCGGCTCAAGAAGGCGCCTTTATTGCCTCCGCCCTGGTGGGCGTCTCCACCACCTGCGTCACTTAAGTGGGCTTCTGTGCCGTCTTTATTTATTTATTTATTTTTATGAGACCAGGTTGTGTCTGGTTTTAAAGGGTTTTTAGGTTTTTTTTTTATTATTATTTAATCAACCAGATTGTGCGACCAGATTAAACCAGCTAAAAAAAAATTCTGCATGGTTTGAATAGTTTTCTCTTCAAAACTTGATGAACCAATTAATTTTTTCTGCACTAACCATGTATTATATTTGCACAGAAATAAAAAAAAACACAGGCTGCAGTGGGTTGGTCACATATGCAAAATAAATGGGCCACGTCTACCTTATCGACTTCTTTGGCAGCAGCAGTCTGTGAACTGGAAGGTTCAACAAATGACGCCCAAGGAAATCTGGGTGAAACAGATCTAGACTGACATTAAAAACAAACGACTTAGTCTCCTTGATGCTAAATAGGAATATGAAGCCCTTCACTATAAAGACTGGAAAACCATTGTGCAAAATCTCCTGTATTGGCTCCAGGACAAATCCCATCCAAACATCTGCTAAATGCTAAAGAAAATGATTGTGTTTAACATTGTTTTTAGCAATCCACTAGCTGAAAATCAGTTCACTATATTTTCACAATCGATTGTATCATACGTGCCTAACCTAGATGACTCAGTGGAACGGGTTTTTAAAAAATGTATCACTGACCTTGACAGCTATGTCCAATAAAACAGAAGGTCTTTGCTGTGTTGCTTTGATTTTTTTTTTCTCTGTCAGTAAATAAATTGTGTGTTATTTCACGCAGTATGTCACGCAAATATGGCTCCCTTTGATTAAAATAACAGTGCTTGTGACCTTGGTATAGTTTTTCATTCGCTTTATGTTCAGTCTTCAAGGTTTATGGAGAAAATTAATTGAACTGCTGAGTTCTCGTGTTGCATCCCAAAGCAGTACATCACCAAGGCTAATGACTAAACACAATGGGTCTCATTTGGTGTTTACCAGCCAGGTGGATAAATCTACTCAATTAAGTTGACTGCAATACTAATACTAACTGAGCTTTACTTACTCCACTGAATGCAGATTAGACGGTGTGGCAAATGATAAAATAAAGGTCAAAGTATAAGATCACTGGAGTTTTAGATGCGAAAATATTACAACAAGAGTAACATTTCAGGTTAAACTTGACTGAGTATTACTAAGTTCAGCAAAAAACTGCCAGTAATGTGATTATTATAAGTACTAGCAGTTCAGTATCCAAATGAGATGTCAAACAACTGCAGATTTGCTTCAGCAGATAAAGTTATCTGCTAAGTTATAGAGAAGCATGTCGGACCTTTTTATTTATTTATTTATTTTTATTCTTTTTTTTTTTTTTGAGTGAAAATTTTAAGAAATGATAGAGAATGTGTAAAAGCAAGGTGGAGAGACTGGGATAAGTCTTTCATATAATCCCTAAGGATATGTGTCATTGCATGCGGGTAGAGGAAGAGGCACAAATTAGGCTGGAGACAGCATGTATGTCCCCAGTCATGGAAACGATTTAATCCATGTCAGTAGAATGAGAAACAAGTAGAAGAAACCTCCATGATTCAAAGTGATGAAGCCAAGAAGATGACTTCTGCTAATAATCTGATAGTAGGGAAAACTTTGCCTACATACTGTAACATACGGCATTAATATGACTTACTTGTCTTTTATACGTAGTGGCTTTGTATACAGTATCTATCTATATCTGTTTGTCTGAAATCATATAGTATCATTGTTTGAGAAACAAAATGAAATTGAAGTAATTTCTCCACAAACTCTTCCCATCCCTGAGGTAATCAAATCACACTTATTTAGAATTTGCCACATCAACGTGCATTGAGCCAGGTTTGTCATCATTCATTAGGACTGCAGAGTTTTTGTTGAAATCATCTGAATTGAGGTGCCACAGGAAAAAAGTACAACATTTTTCTTTTTGACACTCTCCTGCTAAGAAACAAACATTAGCAAATTATAACACTCTACTGATCTAGTTTAACTGCATTGTGTGTAACGTACAAAAACCCAGCTGTGTTTTCTGTGCTTAATTGCAATATTATTTGACACAAATTGCCCTAAATACAAGGAACAGTAAAAGTTAAACAGCTTAGAGAGTGATTCAAATCAAAGAGGTAATGCTTCTTAACAAGATAAGAGTACTCGTAGCCAAAACAAATACACGTATTACATTTGATAAATGAGATTTTCAATGTGTGTGTACAACTTCGAGCTGCTTAATTAGTTTCACTTAACTTGCAACCATTAAAAAGCATTTCAGTACACATCCACCAAACAATAATATCTGTTTTTTTCAGAAAAATAAATAAATAAATTATATATATATATATATATATATATATATATAATAAATGTAAATAAATATATATGTATATATATATTTCTGGTCTCAGCTATTGTTTTTTCTTTCACTTTGACTCTCAGTCCATTTTCCCAAAGTTTGATCCCAGGAAAGTCATGGCTCCAGCTCAGTGTTAAATAGTGTTAAACTCTTGGCCTCTTCCCTAATTTTGTCAATATCTCAGCTCCAAATGAGCCACTTTTTGGCTGCCAGTGTGGGAGGCTGGAGATATAGCTAAAGGATGATGAGGGTGTGTACAGAGCTAAGAGGCTTCACAACATCTGAGACTTTACCAGCAAAGATTTGGATCAGAGAGCCAAATATGGCTGCATCTGCTGCTGGTACTGTAGTTTCTGGACAAAAGGCAACACAGCCATGCTGAACAACACCACCACCTAGCAAAACCAGTGTATAAAACCTGTTAGACCAACATTTTATGATGAAGCTGGCTGACGGAGAACATTTTCCTGGTTAAGCTTGTTAAGAAGACACTATAGGTGGGGGCATAGCACTGAATCTTAAGGTATCTGTGCAGAACCAAATTGGGCATTTCCCAGCCATTAGCAGTATTCCACCACTTCACTCAAAGCTGAAGCTCATTTGCTAAAATCCCAAGAGTCCACCCTCTAACCTAGCTCACAGTGGATTAAAGGAAATCAGGTAAAGCTGTTGAAAAAAACCCATTTGTTTGAAAACGGCTGTTCTGCAGATAAAAAATGACAGGTAAAAAGGTTGTTAATGATATTAAGTAATGCTCTAAAATATTTTGTAGGATTCTTACCATACATATTTTAACATGTAATTTTTGATTAGTAATATGCATTGCTAAGAACTTAATTTGGACAATTTTAAATGCGCTTTTCCCAGAATATTTATTTATTTATTTATTTTTGTTTTTTCTTTGCACCCTTAGATTCTAGATATTCAAATTGTTGTATTTTAGCCAAATGTTGTCCTATCATAATAAATCATACATCAATGAAAACAATAATAAATATAAATGGGAATTTAAAAAGTTGACCCTCTTGGTTTTGGGGTCCAGGGTCACATATTGTTCATACAGTATATAGTATGTTTTAATAAAAAAACTATACTTCTAATAATTTTAAATAAAACATACAAATGACATAATTAGGGTTAGCATACAATACTACATGTTAAATGCACTAACAATACTTTGAAGAATGTATCAAAAATATGACCTCACCCAAATGCATAATGTATATTTTACACATGACATTATTCAAATGTACAGTATAGATAACATACACTTAAAAAAAAAAAAAGACAGAAATCCCAAAGTGAACTTTAAGTTACCTGCAAATTAATTAATTCTTTCTGTAACAGAAAGGTCTAAAACATGGACAATGAATAACTAAAGCATAATTAATATTGTACTCGCAATGTTATTTCAGAAGTTGCTATTTTTCATATTGTTTTGTACAATAGTGTTATTTTATTGCATGGACACTGACCTCTCTCTCGACTCACCTCTGATGCTCACGATTGCCGGTAACGACCCTGTACACCTTTCTGATTCTGCTGTGTTGTTAATAAACTGTTTGTGAATGAACCCGAACGTCTCCTCACTTCCTGCTCGTGACATCAATATTTTCATTTTGAAAAAACTATTTTATTTGTTTAACTAGAAAGTGGATTTATCCTTCTCATCATGCTTTGCACAGGGCTGGATAAGGATAGTAAGTCTTAAAATAAAATGTTATTTTAGGCAGTTTTTATTAAGATGATAAAATTGGGAGACTTGTTAATGTTTAATGCTTTTTTATTTTTTTATTTAAAAGCCCTTCTGCTATGTTAATGTTTTTGGGGGTTACATTGTGGTAAAGTGTAGAGCATGTGCTTGGGGACCTGCTAACATGAATCAAAGTTGTTTTAATAATAATAATAATAATTGTTATAATAAAAATATTTTGGTCATGCCATTGTAGCATATTAGCTCATTAAAGGAAATATATATATAAATAATTACTATTAATTATTATTAATTGCAATTTATATCAGCTGCCAGTAGTAACTGTAGCAGAATTGCCATCAACTAACCTGTTCATTCAGTGAACATATAGTTTAAGTTCATATATAATTCTAAGAAGGGATATTTTCTTGGCCACAGAAAAATAATTCTTACACTATCACTGCATTAGAGCATGTAGCAAGGGTCGAAATTGTAAAGGGACAATCATTTGCAAGGCATAATCAGAAACAAATAGTTTGCGCCTCATTGGTTCAAATGCTACACCATGGATGTATCAAAACCATCTTATGTTATGCATAACAAGTTAAGTTTAAGTTAAGTAAATGAAACTTTTTTTTTTTCAGTGTAGAAGGATGTCTTCGTATTATTATTATTTTTATTTTTTATTTTTTCAAATTAAATGTTTTAGTTTGAGTTCACCAAGCATAAAATGTATTCATTTCATTAAAACTATTTTTGATCAAATTGAGTTGACCCAATTAAATTTCATTGCATTCATTTGTTTTTTTATGAGTTGGGGCTATACATATTTATTGGATGAAATCCTGCCCTCAATTAAATTGAGTTCATCCAATGAATAATTTTTTTTGACTTATGTGTGACTACTGTGTGAATATGATATGCAGAAACACAGACTAAAACACACACAAAAAAGCGTCATCAAAATTATACTATGTCTGTGCATGGAAACCTTGGCCACTTTTTCCAGGAGAATACGAAAAGTGAGGAGAGAATTCAGTGACATTTCTTGCAAAGGAGTTAGAACAGTGTTTGCTGCCAACAATGCAGGGAAGCAGATTTTGGTGTTGGAAATGGGCTTGTCTGCTAAAACATTGTAAATAGGAGTACTTTGTCAAGAAATAGTGGAGTCTTGGAAAATGATGGAATGTCACCAAGCCGATCAAAGATTTTACTCTCATGGAACTCTCATCAAACTTGGGTGCTGTCATAGCACAATGATATGAGTAAATGGAAACATATTAAAGAGAGGAATGACAACCCAGTGTGAATGGGAAGTGGCGAGCGAGTGGTGCAGTGCACAGAAAGCGGGGGGATACAGAGAGAGACTGCTGATGAGTGAATCACGCTTTCCTACAATATACTGAGATCACAAAACATACAGTATATATTCAAAAAAAGGATCACAATGAAAGAGGAGAACACAAAAACGTATGGAAAATGGTAAGAGAAAGTCACAGAGAGGATGACAGGTGAGTCAAAGATGATGCACTTTAAGAAACTCGCAGAAAAACAGAGTGAGATGAGACGTGAATGTGGGAGAGATGAAAGGTTGCAGAAATCAGGCACTTCTGCTGCTTCTCAGGTTTTTCGCTGCCTATCAACGCAAGTCGAGACAGGACAGCAAAGCAAGGAATCTTGTCAAGTCAAGCGCTTAAATGTTTGTGCTTGTCACAGAAAAATTTAATTTTTTTCAACAGAATTGTACTGTTCTCCATGCATGTGCAAATGCAATTTAACAGCCATCTAAACTTCACCCATAAATTACAGATGAGTCAGGATTCATCTTAAGCCGAGTTCAGACTGCATGATTTTAGCCCTGATTTTGACTCGCCGGTTTTGAGAAGTCGCCGAAAAATGCCCGAAATCATAGGCAAATCGTGTGAATTATCAAAGACGTGATCTGAGAGAATCGCTGACGTGTCGCCGACACCCGTGAGATATTTGGCATGCTAGATATCTGGACCTGTCGACGATTCAGAATCATGCCGTGTGAACTGTGTTTTGACTGAATAACATCAGCGATTACTTACAGCCAACCAGATAGCAGAGAGTGAGATCTCAGGTCTTGTACACGTGACCTGTTGACCGCGTTTTTTCCATGAGTTCCAAAGTTGTCGCTGATTCTTCCTGTTGTAAAGTCATGCAGTGTGAAACCCCCTGTCACCAATCTATCATGAAGTGTGAACACAGCAGCGACTGAATGATCTGCTGGTCATTACCTACGCCCACACACTTGTTAGCTTCAGCATAAAAGGTAGGTTTCCCAATCAATGAATCATGAAGTTTTGATCCACAACTGCTATCAAGTCTATTCATATTTTCCCATGTTTGTTTTTCTGTGTTCGACTCTGGACTGTTTATATGTTTATTGTTTGATCGCCGCCTGTCCTGATCCTGTGCCTGTGTACCTCTACCTTGATTTTCCTCTGTCTCCATTGCTCAGTTTTTTGTTGTTTGACCCTGCCTGCCGACCACGAATAAATGCTGCATTTGAATCCGTATGCCTCCGCCACAGTTGTTACACACAAACACACACACACACACAAACACTTGTAGATAAAGGTGAATCAATAATCACTTCTCATAGACATACTCCAAACTTGTGATGTTTGAGCTGATCTGTTTGTGTTGCTCAAAAAAAAACACCAGTGTTTTTAAAGTATCACATAACCACTCTCTTTTTTGGGGGTGTATAACCTTACAAAAGTCTTATTTACAGTCTCTTTAATTTAAACTGGGACAGAAGAAGGTATTTAAAAAAAAAGCTTTTTATCCTCCAGACTAGTGAAAAACCTGAAAAAAAAGCAAAACCCAAAATATAAAATGTAATTTGGTCCCAGGTATCTTAAACTACATGTTCAAAGAAAAAAAATCTCAGTCCGTATTTGATTTTTCTTCTCACTTTTCTAGATTTGTGCCACATTGAATAACTGTCAAAAATAATAAAGTAACACCAGCTGTCAGTAGCATGGACCTTGAATTTGAGGTTATCTGCAAATTTGTGGATGAGACTGAATGAGAGAGAAAGAGAGAGGGAATTCAAAAGTGTGTCTGAATATTGATGCAAGGTCTTGACAGTTGACTGGGAAAAGAAAGAGATAACGATAACCAACAGATAATAAAGTAACATTTTGTCATTAAAGCACTTGGCTCAAATTATTTTGATTCCCATTCAGTGCTTTCTCAGCTATCTTGTTCTTTTATTTATCACTTTGACTGGTGCTATACATTTGATCACATACTCATTGCTAATTATCTAAGAGTGTTAGGATGATGCTCTTGTTATTAAACAAGGTACACCACGATCCCTAGTGGCAGCTGTTAAGTGTGTGAAAAGCATCCAAGAGCACTTGCAGACCAGCCCATGTAAGCAGATAATTGACATAGTCCTCTGTGGTCATCCCTGTGAAGAAAAGCCTCCCTTGTTCCATGTTCAGCTACAGCTGTCATTTACAGAGCATGTCACCTATTCACCCAGGGAGAGAATTAAAGGCTACCAATTAAAGGCTAAAAACCTTTATAGTTCACAGCTGCAATCTATCATTATGTATTAAAATGCAGCTCACCTGCTACTGATGTTATACTTTCATTGTAATTACAATTCTTAAAATATTGGCTGTGCAAGATACCAAAATGACAACAGATCATATCTGTGGTATATGTAACAAAGGAGTCAGAGGTGCATGGATACATTTGCAGTTTCTTTATTCAGGGTCGACAGGCAGGATCAAACACAGGCAAACAGAGCAATGGGGAAAACACAGAATTAAGGTTGAGGTATACAGGCAGATGTCGGGGGCAGGCAGCAAACAGTCAAGATAAAGGCAAACAGTCCAAGGTAACAACAGGGAAAACAAACACAGGAAGGAACGCTCAGAAATTATAGCCAGGGCAAATCAAGACTTTGCAGTGAGTGGTTGTTTGGTCATGACTTCTATGTGCGTGTGTAATCAGTATGTGGGTGTGGTGATTAGTCCCAGGGATGCAGCATGATGGGTAATGTAGTTCATGAGCCGGAGCACAGATCTGGCTGGCGTGACCTCTGGTGGAAACAATAAGGGACTCCAGCTGGATATCATAACAGACAGCTTGTTTATGTGCATGACTGATCTGTAAACAACTGATAAATATCATATGGTTGGGTTTGACTCCTTTAGTATCCACTGAAGATCATTACAATATTACCATACTCTAAAAATGCTCAGTTATTTTGGTTACACTTTATTTTGATGGTCCACTTTAGATATTCTGCTAACCGTAAGTTATTTTGATGGGTCTACAACATTATAATTGTCATTAGAATATTAGACTGTCTGCTTAATAAATATATTAAGCAGACAGTCTGATTCTCTAAAGACTGCTGGTTGACGTGTAGTTGCAACGTTACATACTGTTAGTAAAAAAGTAGACTATGAAAAAGATTCAGTGTATTTTACTGGTTTTGATCAAATAAATGTGGCCTTAGTGAGCATAAGATACCTATCTGTCACAAAGTTACAGATAAAAGCTTGCTAATTTTAGGTTTGAAGATGCAAATATTCATAAAATAATAATAAAAAAAAATCTGAAATGCTGGGTTTGAGGTCAAATATGGGTCAAATATACACTATTCCAACTTTTGCTCAGTTTACTTGAATAAAATAAGCTAAACCAACACAAATCTTTAATTTTTTAGAGTTATCATTTGCACTCAATTTTACTATGTTAAATGAAATCACATTTGTAAAAATTAAAGTTAACTTAAACCATTTGTGTTGGGCCTGCACAAACAATTTATGTTGCACTAATTGAAACTGAGCAGTTGATTTTTTAGTTCACAGCATGCTTTGCATATGTATAGATCATGAGAATAAATGTTGAAATTAAATGCTGTTTCATGTGTTTTTAGTAAAAGGAAAGACCTTTTATAGTTTGTTGTTCAGTTATATCTGACATTTAAAAGAGTTTATGTTTATGTTGATTTTTGAGGTTACCATCATGGTGAAGTGTTGACCTTGTTGTTAAGCTATGGCTACATGAGCTATGTGCTAATACCAGTAATGAGAACTGTGATGATCAGGCTGGATGTGCCAGCTCTTGCCCCTTTAAATCTCTGTGTTTTATGTTTCTGTCCTCATGCCTGGACTTCATCAGTGAACTTATGTCTCCGCCCCTTGTGTTTGTCACCATAGTAGTTCACTCAGGTCTCCGCCCCGTCATTCGTTGCCATAGTGTTGGGAGTTTGTAGAGTTTGTCATTATCTGGTGCGGTTCATTATTTATTGTCTGGAGTGTTGTTTTGGAGTGTGTTTTCCCTGTTCACGTTTTCTGTTTTCCCTAGCGTGAGAGTTGATGAGGAAGCCATAAAGGATTGTTTTTTGTCAGGATTGGACCCTGATATTTTCGATGCTCTGCCCGACGACGATCCCGAATGGACACACGAGGAGCTTATTGATTTTGTTTTATTGTTCTGTGGCTCCTCACTTACCATGGAGGAGGCTTTGGAGGATGTTTATGCACACGATTACCGCATCCGAGCTCTACATTTAACCCATGGCTCAGATCTCGTCTAGCCATTCGGCGATCCTCACCACTGCGCACAATGGCCATCACACCGGGATCTGCACACGTAATGGCTGCCATCTTGGGGCCCACGCTGCTATCACCAGCGATCATGGATGCCACTCAAAGTTTCTCCGACGTCATAAGTACCGCATATGGAGACAATTTGGCTTGTAAGCACAAGGGTCAGATAACATGCATTTTAGACCCACAACTGATATCTGTAAAAGCATCTGGGATTTTAATCACCTCTTCCAGGGTCAATATTAGGACTGTTCAAGTGTCTACCCTTCCCTCACCTAGTCCCTTAGCGCCCCCTAGCTGCCCTGTGTTGCCTAGTACCCAGTTTCCTGAATCCGTTTGTGCTTTAGTGTCCCCTAGTGGTCCGATGCTGCCTAGCACAGCGTTTTCTGAGCCTGTTTGTCCCTTAGCGCCCCTAGCCATCCTGCGTTGCCTAGTACCCAGTTTCTTGATCCTGTTTGTGCTTTAGTGTCCCCTAGTGGTCCAATGCTGCCTAGCAGAGAGTTTCCCTACCCTTCCCTCACCTAGTCCCTTAGTGCCCCTAGCCATCCTATCCTGTGTTGCCTAGTACCCAGTTTCTTGATCCTGTTTGTGCTTTAGTGTCCCCTAGTGGTCCGATGCTGCCTAGCACAGAGTTTCCTGAGTCTGTTGCTCTTTAGCGGCCCCCTGGTAGTCCCACTCAGTTTCTTGAGTATGTTCTCTATCTTCCCCTAGTGATCTAGTTCAGCCCAGCAAAGAGTTTCTTGAGCCTAATTGCTCCATAGTGGCCCCTAGTGAGCTAGTTCAGTACTATCACAAAGTCCTCGCACCTGTTAACTCCCTAGCACCCCCTGGAGATTTAGTTGCACCTTGTAGTCTGTTCCCCAAACTTGCTTGCCCCTTTGCACCCCCCGGAGATCTAGTGGTACACGGCATAGAGTTTCCCGAGCCTGAACGTTCTTTAGCCCCCACTAGTGATTTGGTTTCACCCTCTACAGAATTTCCCGAACCCGTCAGTACTCCAGAACCCTCTTGTGCTCCAGCTCCGCCCTGGACTGAACCCCTGGAGCCTGGTTACACCCTTGAACTCTTCCTGGACAATGACTTGCCCTGGCCCGAGCCGTCAGAACACATTGAAGACTTTGATCTGCCTTGGCACACACCACCTGAGTCACCTGAATTCAGAGGAGACCAAGAACTGTTAGAAGTTTCGCCAGTGGCTGCACCCCCTCTATAGTTCAGTCTCCTGTTTCTGCTCTGTCTGGTCCTGACCATGGAAGGTCCGCCAGTCCACCATCCCCTATGATGTCAACTTCAGTTGTGGATTCGATGGGGGATCCGCTGGTGGCTGCACAGCCTCCAAGTTGGTCAACAGGATCAGTTGTGAACCTGTCTCCCTGTCCTGAGCCGGCCGTGGAGGCCTCTGAACTATCGTTGGTTCCCGAACCAGTCCCGGTTGCTCTAGAACCTGTTCTTTGCCCTGAGCCAGTTATGAAGGCCTTTGAACTGTTCCCTCACCTCAAGTCTGCCCTGGAGATCCCTGAACTTCTACACATTACAGAACCTGGCCTTATTCCTGTCATCCTTTCACCAAAACCTGCTCAGGATGTCTGGACCCCTTTTCCTCCTACCAGTCGCAGGTATGAACTCGGCATCCATCTGCTCTGCTCAAGTGGTCATCTCCGCCGTCCGCACCGCCTTGGAAGGCTCTTCCTCCTGCGTCTAATGTTGGGGCATCTGGAATCCACCCCTTAGGAGGAGGGCTATGTGATGATCAGAACTGATGTGCCAGCTCTTGCCACTAGATGGCACTCCAGCACACCTTTGACTCTCTGTGTTTCATGTTTCTGTTCTCATGCCTGGACTTCATCAATGAACTTATGTCTTCGTCCCTTGTGTTTGTCACCATAGTAGTTTACTCAGGTCTCTGCCCCTGTTGTTCATTGCCATAGTGTTTAACCCATTTCTCCACCCCTCAGTCTAATCAATGTGTGTATTTAAAGTCTCAGTTTGTCATTGTCTGGTGCGGTTCATTATATACTGTCTGGAGTGTTGTTTTGGAATGTGTTTTCCCTGTTCATGTTTCCTGGTTTCCCTAGTGTTTCCCTGATTTGGATTACTGTTGTCGACCTCGCCTGATCACGGACTTCGATATTGTTTGCTCCTCTCTCGACTCTTGCCACGGACTTCGACCACGCTATTGCCTTGCCCTGATGTTTATTTTTGATGGGAATTACTCTGTCTGTCTGTTCTCTGTATTCCTGCAATAAATCAGCCTGCAAGTGAATCCGTACAAATCCATCTTCCCTTGATTCGTGACAAAAATATTTTTACTTGATCATTACATGTGTGCTGCAGATGACGTGTTTAGCATGTGATCAAGTATTATTATGTCTCTTATGTTCCCATACGATAAAAAAAAAAAATCAGACGAGTATGTGACTCATTATCCACACCAAGTTCCACCCTCACTTCTTCACAAAGATCAGTCATCAGTCTCACCTGTCATCATCACCTGCTGCTAATCAAGTCACTCATCAGCCACCACTTATAAGCACACACCACACTGCACTCCCTGTCCGAACTTGCTCTTGGATCATCGATAGATGAAGTGGACTAACTTCAGGCAAGAGATATCTTCAATCATTACTTACCTGATTACTTACCTGTCTCTTCTGTCCATGCTCCCACAGTCTTTTGTGTTCATCCCAGGCTCCTTCGTGTAATCCTTAACGTGTGTGGTGTGTGGCTGTGTCTCTTCCTCCATCATCTCCATTGCTCCTTCACTCTCCTCTGATCCCGGACTCCTATAAAGACAAAGACAAAGATTACTGAACTTGAAGAGAAACAGTCCATTGACTGTTGTACATAAATGCACTGTAAATAAAGAAACTTTTGATTCACTTACCAACAGCATCCAGTCCGCTTCTTGACACTTACACAGTCTATACGGTCAGCATTTCTACCCTTCACAATCAAACAATGGTGTTTTTGTGTGTGTGTGTGTGTGACAGCTACTGACAACCTAAGCTCCAGCTCCACTCTCCACCACCATGGTAACCAAATAAATACAAACAAACATTATTTTATATTGTATACTCTTTTAAATGTTCAAAATAGCTAAACATTAAAAGCTTAAACTCTACCAGGCTTTTCCATGTTCATAAAAATGCAGAAAACTTAACGAAACTCTGCACAAAGGCACCAGTACAGCAACAGCAATGGTTGGGTCAACAAGAGTCAATTATGTTCAGGAAACATTCACAGAACATGTCAAATGAAATTGGTTTAATCTCATTGTATTAGCATGAATTTTAGTCATCAGTACAATTAACTTACTTTAAGTTCAAATAAATCAGTTCAAATGAATGGAAATGTGTGCCATAATTGTATTAAGTTATATCAACAAGCTATTTTTTTGAGTGCAGAAATAACATAGCTACATTTTGTAACAGCAGTATGTAGAAGAGTAACTGGAACAGGGGGTGATCAGGGTATCAGTTGGGTAGGTTTAGGGATATGTAAAGTGGGTGGAGTTAGTGGAGTTGGTGCACATTTGTAATACCAGTGTATATACGTGGTAACTCCTCAGGAACTGCCCACTTAATATAAAGTTTAACATTCTGGAACCCAACCACAATTTACATGTAAAACCTAATTTACTGCCCACTGCTGTGTAACATCAGAGTAATTACATGCTAAATCCATAGCAGTTGTCTATTTAATGTAAAGTAACACTTTATTTACCAAAAAGTGCTTTTAGTCCTGTTACACAGTTGTACTTACACATACCATTCTGAGGGTTGTTACATGTGTGAAGATACAGAGAAATTACAGCTGTAGATACTATGTACCGGTGTGTACTTACACTGTGGTTACATACCACATACACATCTAGTTACTATGTAAGTACACAGGTATTAGGGACACTTAATATAAAGTGGGACCAAAAACTGACTGAGCTGTAGGGATGAAGTATAGAAGTGACAAAAAGAGATGTCTCAGAAAGAAAAAAATAGAAAAAGAGGGGGGAAAGGGAGCGAGAAATGCTTCAGAAGAGCTTTAGCCAACTATGCTCTTCTCTGAGAGACTGAAGAAAAAGCTTATTTACCTTCCCTTAGAAAACATCAAATGTTTTTACCCTGCTTGCGACCTCAGAGCTTGGGCACATCTTTCAACCCTAAACACATCTTTTCGTCAACATAGCTTAATGAGTCTATGAGCAGTGAAGCAGCTAGCCTTTAATCTAAAAGATATAAGTGGTGAATTTAATATAAATGTGAACATTCTTTCTCCAGGGTTCAGCTGTCTGATCACATCTTCTGTAGCTCTCACACATGGATCAATATCTACCAATGTTACATCTAAGAACATCGATTTGCTGCTTGCTATACTACACTACTTTTACTTTTCTGATCATCTCTACTACTGCAAACATTGTCTTTATCATCCCAAGTTTTAAACACAATCAGTTGTTTTCACACATCTGCAAAGGCTTTCTTGTTGCACTGAGGTCGTAACTCACAACTTACAACAGTGCATATTTTGGATGTCTCCCTTGATTAATATATTTCTTGTTTTGGTACTGGTACTAACGAGCTAATGACTTAATTCAGGTGTGTTGAATGAGGGAAAGTTGGAAAAGGTGTAGTGTCAATGTGCCTCCAGGAACATGGTTGGGAAAAGTGCATTAGAGTACAGATTAAAAGTTAGGGGTTGTATTCACCAAAGCTGCATTTATTCAATCAAAAAAAAAAAAAATAAAAAAAAAATAATAATATATATATATATATATATATATATATATAGAGCGAGAGAGAGAGAGAGAGAGAGAATAATTTTAAATATCACTAGGTTTTAAAATAGCTGTCCTAAAATATTTTAAAATACAATTCATTCCTGTGGTGGGAAAATGTAATCCTTCATTAATCATTCTAGTATACTATTTTTGTGCTCAGGAACATTAATTATGGGTGGTGGAAGCCACCCATATTACTATCGCTCTGAAACAGGTTTATCGGGCGTGGGGTTT
>JAUMHI010000064.1:9959046-9971547 GCA_032359435.1 Enteromius unitaeniatus
TGCTTCAAATAATATATTCAACCCAAATATTAGAGTGTGTTCAATGCATTTATGGAGGATGGACTCCTAAAACCTGGAGAGCAGCATGTGATGTTGATAAACTAATTTTATAATTTTAAACAAATTTTAAAGGAGCACACACAAATAAATAGTTCAAAGTTCCACAATCAGCCTATTACATTTCTATCAAATCAAATCTAAACGCCTCCACCTTAAATAAGCCCATTTCCTTCTGTATATCGTTACACATCCAACCTCCGCCCCTTCTCCACCTTTGTTCCGTTCCTTCCTCCACCAGGGGGCATTCGGGGTTCGAGCCGGATGCCAAGTTCTGCCCTTGCAAGGGTTCAAACTAATTGGGCTTGGAGACTGCCGTTCTCCCGGCTCGCCCCCTGGACAGAACACCACACATGCTTCGCTTCATTCTTATTATGAAGAAGTGCGAATTCGTGAAATGCTGGTTGTGCGCAGAAACTATAAAGTGAAGCAATTCTACCTCTGCAAGGACAGTCTGACTGACAACCTTACAAATACCTCGCCACATAATTGAGGTATTTGGCCAAACACAGTGTACTGGATAGCAGGCCAATCAGATCACACCACGCTGTACTAGAATGATGAGTTTTGTACAAACTGTTTCAGGAGGCGGGGCTTAGAGGAGAAACAAAAATGTACAGAATGTGGAAAGTAATGTGTTTTTTGCACCTTAAACCAAATAAACACATTGCATTAGCCAAAAAAAACTAAATAATGTTCTTTTTAGAACCATTGTAACCTCTTTATATTGATAGAAAATGACTGTAAAGACCTTTAAATGTTACAAAAAAATGTAGGGGTATTAAAGTGTGGGGTATTAGATCTAAGGTAGGTAAGGTAGGTAGGTTATGTCGTAGAAATAGAAGATCAGTATAAAAAAAAAAAAATAAGACACAACAGAAAAACACTGTACACAAGTTGAATCTTTTTCTCCCCTGAGTTTTCCCCTCCTCACCCCCACCATCACTGTGAGCAAGTGCCACTGTGATTACAAACGCAGTGTAATTTCTCAGGGCACAGACTTCATAACCGCATTACTTTCCAGGCAGACACTCTTACACAATTATGAACCATCAATTTCTCCAGCTCCAGTTTGTCAGCTTTTTTAATGAAACATTGCTTTCACCGCCTCCTGGTTGATTAACTGAGAGTCCTATCCCTTTCCCCACCTCCCTCTGCTACAGCCCAAAAACAGTAACATTGTGCGTGATCTCATCAATGCCATCTCCCCCTCTCCACAGGTAAGCAGGTCAAAAGGCATAAGACCAAAGGCAGGGCATTAAGTAATGTTCTGTGACATTTGAGTTGTGTAAATTAAATATGCCTGTCTTTGCCCTTTTCTCATCCAGACTTCTAAATATAGAATGGAAATGGGACACCGTCAAATGCATGACAGCACCTGCGCAGCATGACCTATTCACTATTACTCATCACAATTAGAGTGTCACGATATCCAGCTGGAGTCCCTCATTGTTTCCAGCAGAGGGCACTCCAGCCTGATTGTTTGCTGCCTGGCCCGAAATCCACCTGTGTACCTTGACTTTGATTCTGTGTTATCTCCATTGCACTGTTTACCGGTATCTGACCAAGCCTGTACGATTTCTTTATAAAAAACTGTAAATGGATCCGAATGCCCCCGTTTCCTCCATTTCAAAAGACTTCGCCAATACAGGATCCAGCAGCTTCTCCAAGAGACCGTTTCGCAATTCTGCATCCTTGCTAATCAGTTACTATTTGAGGAAGATTTTGTAAAACTGTATTCCGTTATGGACATAATGAACCCATAAAATCCTGGTTGCCTAAAGGGGTGTTTTCCTGCAGCATTCAGGACTTTACTAAATAGGCCCTCATTCTATCCGGTTCTTCATTTACTGTGCGTTCTTCGGAGGGGGAATGTGACCCTGCCTTTATGTCAATGCCTGATACACTGGGAGCTCTCAGCCTGCCCTGTTCAACCTGTTACAGCAAAGGAAGCCTGAGTCACGGCCAGGAGTGCCAGAGTCCAGAGGCGTTCCCGAGTCCGGTTCCCAAGTCACAACAAAGAGTGCCATTCTCGAACATTGAGTCATGGAGACTGATAACACCTTGCCCTGCCCAGTCACTGCGACAGAGGCCCAATCATATTATATATTATGTTGTTTATTATGTGTGGTTAGTAAGTTTTGGGAAAATAAAATTTGGGTCATGAAACCCATACTGAATAGTCCTGCACAATACTTAACCAGTAAACAGTCTTTTAGGCTGTTTATTTACTTCAAAATGATGTGAAGATCATTCCACTTACTTTTTCAGAGTAAACAATATATTGATTTACATTTTTAAAGACATGCTTTGTGACTGAAATCCTGTATGCATGATTCTCACCTGAAGAGACAAAGACCCCTCCCCTAATTGCCCGTTTTTTAAATGATTTGTGTTTTATTTACAACACAGGATAATTAAAATATACAAAATGAAAGTCAAAGACACAATATTGAGTACACTGATCTAACTACAGAGACGTGAACAGGCTTTCAGTCAATCTTGAAAACAGATTCTGTTCAACAAGTAAAACTTCTACATAATACCTGATACTTAAGTGTTTGCTGCTTCTTTTCAAGAAAAACAAAAGCTTGTTTTACCATAGAATATCAGTGTAGTTAAACATCAGATGTTGGTACAGCCCCCCTAGAGGTCATTAGCTCTAATAGACTCAGTTTGAGGAGACAGGACTCTGTGGTGCAGGTGTCTGATCACTAAAAAACAAACAACAAAACATCTGCGAGCATGCTAATATCATTGTAATGATTTGCTTGATTCAGTGGGATCCATATGCAAAGCTTTATTTCTCGTAGTCGATCAGGCAAAAGTTCAGAATACCGGGTAACAGGAGTAACAAGGGCAAAGGCAAGATCAGGGTCGATAAACAGGCAATGGGTCGAGACAGGCGGCAGAGGATCAGAATAACAATAGTCAGGCAGAAATCAAAGTCGAATGCAAGGCAAATCGAAACTTTGCGTCTGAGTAGTGCAAAAGTCAGTCCTTTTATAGTGCCAGGAAGGGCCGAAACGGCGCGAAAAGCGCAGAGGTCCGTGGGATATTAGGAACTAATATTCCGGAGAAGGTTCCCGCTGCTGTCCGCTGGAGAGGGCCACAGAGGTGCGCTCCGTGACAATCATTATATGTAAGCTATATATTTATACAGAATGATTTTGTAGTCATAGACGGACGCACGTTTTGTATTATCGTAAAGAGAGCATTTTATATCCGAGATATTATTGTTTAAGACGTTAAACATCTATAAATAATATATAATATATAGTATAATAGGAACAATGGAACAATGCTAAATTAACAAAACTCATGCATTATATGGTTGAATAGTTGTGTTAAATTGACAGATCAGTGTTGTTTGCATAACATTTCTAGAAATTTGGTAACGCTGTGACATGGTGCGATCATATTTTTGTATATATCCAGCTTTTGGAAAACAAGAGACTATGGCACATTAAAAAAATTATAAAACAATGGGGAAAAAATAAATTAATTAAATGAGGAAAATGTTTATGTACATTTTATGTTTTTATTTGTATTTTATGTGTGTTTTTAACATTGTAAATGTATGCCCTTTTTGGGAAAAAATATGACCATAAAATAGGAACCATATATGGTAATTTCATTGACCTAGATTTAAAACATAAAATTTTTATTATTTTTATAAAGTCACCTGCAACTCATTACCACACCCATATACTGATTGCGCACACACATAAAAGCAAGACCCAAACGCCCACTCTCCGCAAAGTCTTGTTTTGCCCTGGCTATCATTTCCGAGCATTCCTTCCTGTGTTTGTTTTTCCTGTTATTACTGTGGACTGTTTATCTGGACACTGATTGTTTGCTGCCTGCCCCGAAATCTGTCTGTGTACCTCAACCTTGATTCTGTGTTGTCTTCATTGCACTGTTTACCGGTATCTGACCAAGCCTGTAAGACTTCTCTATAAAAAGCTGCAAATGGATCCACATGCCTCATAGAGAGAGTGCAATTGAGTGGAGAAATGACATGTATTTAAGCACAAGTACTGCACATACCAGTGTTTTGGCCCACATTGAGCTTTTCAGTGTTGAAAAAGTTATAAAAGAACATCTGCAAACCAAAAGGTAACCACACTGAACTCTAATTGAGCTATAAAAACTAATAAGTGACTATGCAGTATAATTGCCAATTCCATTACCAAGAAAATGACATTTACTGTAAGAGTACCTATAATAAATAAAAAATTATAGTGAAAAAAGAAAAGTAAATTGCCTAATATAGTAAATGTTCTTATTAATTTACTTTTCACGTTGGTTTTAATGTGGTTTTAAAATGCTTTCATATAATTTTCAAGAAAACTTAAAAAAAATATTTAAAAAAATATTTAATATAGTATGTTTTAAAACAGTATTGTAAATGAATAAAAGCTATTTAATATTTGACAAATTCAATTACTTTGTTATCGATAAATATGGATGCAGTTTAGTTAAATTGCAATAAATTAATAAATAAAGCCAACAATAATAAACATTTTTTATTAATTTTCTTAAAACTTTTTGTTCTTTAAGATAAGAACAGGGATTTTTTTTTACTTGACAAATTACAAAAAAAAACTATAAATGCATGCATTTTTGTAATTGCATGCATTTTTAATGTATCTCTAAATAAGCAGTGGACGCTTAGAAACGTTTTCCAAAAAGTAATATAAATTTATTTTTGAATGTAACATTCCAGATAAAATTCTGCCTCAATAAAGAAGAAAAGGGCAGGAACATGTTATTAGTACATGTCAATCATGTTAGTACATTTTGCGTTCCTTAACTGCCATCTCCCTAATAACAACCTACATGAGCCCAGCGCCCTCTCCTTCATATGTTCAATTCACCAGCCTTTGTCATTTTTAATAACACGCTGAAAGCATCAGTGGCTAATGTGGCCTTCATTGTGAACACTTTCATTAGCTGTTCTCCTCTGGCATCTCCATCCCTCTTAAGCTCCGTAAGATCCGCTGAGGGACTTATCTCAAATCCGACTCGCCGCGGGATCGCACCAGGCATTAACGACTTCTCTCCCTGTCGTAAATCTGCCAGGTCATTTCAATTAACATTTGCTGAGGTGTCCCAGCACCTCATTCCCTGCTTAGAGTGGGCAACTCTTCTCCCACTCTCTAAAGGTTGCATTTTCCATGCTTGGCTGTAAGTGCCAGTTTGGGCCTTGATAAAGAGCTGTCTTTTTCTCAAATGTGGCATTCATCAGTCTGCATAAAATGAGTTATGGATGAAACGATTAGTACCGTGCCCTTGACCAAATTCCTCAGATTTGTTTTCTAAAGTTTGCTGTGTTCATTTTCGATGTTGAGCCATCAAGTCATGCGTAAAATGAATGCAAATGTGCATTTGTTGTGGCAATCAATTGTGCTTTAGGCATTTATGGTACCAAAATGTTTAGACACGGCCCCTTTAAATGGTTTTCTACTTAATAATAAAACAGGCTCTAAAGGTTGGAAAATTGGGAAAATATGTTTGTTGGTTTTACATACATTTTCACTGTGAAACATTCCCAACATTGCCCTGCTCTTTGGTCTTACTTTCATACTGTTAAAGAGACTGACAGTGTTCCAATATTGTAATTTTATAATAATATGTTAGGACTTAAGGGTCCTAAGAGTACAGTCACCTCCATAATCCTTAAATGGAAGATGTTTGGGATGACCAGAACCAGAATATACCAGGTTATTCTGGACCAAAACCTTCTCCAAAGTGCTCAGGACCTCAGACTGGGCCGAAGGTTTACCTTCCAAAAAGACATTGACCCTAAGCACACAGCTAAAATAACGAAGTAGTGGCTTCACAACAACTCTGTGACTGTTCTTGAATGGCCCAGCCTGAGCCCTGACTTAAACCCAATTTAGCATCTCTGGAGAGACCTAAAAATGGCTGCCCACCAACGTTTACCATCCAACCTGACAGAACTGGAGAGGATTTCTGTCAATATGGGGTTCTGTGAGTATATTAATGAGGAAAAAAATTAACTTAACTTTTAGCAAATGCCTGCAATATAACAAATAGTGAAAAATTAAGGGGTCTGAATACTTTCCGTACACACTGTATGTATGTCTATATATTGTGGCCGGGCAAAGAACGACATGACAGAGCAAGTCCTTTCATGAGTCCCTGATTGTTCTTCCTGGCTTATATTGGGGTAGGGGCCATGACCAATTGGTCCATGGTGAGTAGCTCCAGGTGTTGGTGGTGAGTAGCCAGGGCAATGCTGATTGATCCTCGAGATTCCCACCACACTCCGAGGTAAGTGCCCATTTGATGGCTTGGAGAGCCCTCTCTGCTTTCTCCATCCATTGGATCCTCTCTGGTTGCCCCTTCCTGGTCAGGTCTGTTAAGAGGCAGCTATAGAGCCGAGTTCAGACTGCACAATTTTCAAAGTAGTCGTGGCATAGATCTTTTCACACTGCATGATTATCTGGGGTAGCATTCAGTCGCTGCTGTGTTTACACTGCGTGATAGATCGGTGACAGGGGGTTTCACACTGCACTTCAAATTGCATGTGCGCTCATTTGCAACGAAACGAAAATTATAGAGGAGCATATTTACCCTCTATACCTCCGTAACTCCTCCCCCAAAATCCTGCTGCCTTGGATATTGCTCTCTCATTGGCTGTAGGTAATCACCGATGATATTCATCAGCATGCCAAATATCTCACCGGTGTCAGCAACTTGTCTGCGATTCTCTCAGATCACGTCTTTGATAGTTCACACTGTGTGATTGTCACTCGAGTAAATGAGCACTGACTTTCCTGTGATTTTGTGCATTTGTGCAGTCTGAACTCGGCATTACCTGAATTCTCCAATGAAGTTGTGCTGGACAGCCAGCTGCCTGCAACTGTTCCTGGTGATTCGATTCAGGCGTACTTATCTCACAGTTTACTTCCTTATGCTGTTTCCCACTGCTGTCAATAAAAATAATTAAATTAACCTCAGTTCTGTTTTGCATCAAAAGTATCTAAAGAATATTAATATTTTCCAAGTGAATTATGATGATGGTTGTATTTGCCGGCTATGTGTTGTGTTTTATTGACAGATGGTAGGTTTAGGGGCAGGGGTTGTGTAAATATATTATATATATATATATAATTAAATAAAAGTGTTTTGACTGTTTACATTGAAAAATCACACCCCTACATATATGCAATAATGCCATTGTTTTTACCCAATATATCTTTTATAGATTCTGTATCTTTTCTATCTTTTAATTATTACAATAAAATTATAAAAATTGTCGCGTCTGCATATTGACGCTAAGGGTTTCGTATTTAAAACAATCGAGGACCCTTTGTGTTAAAAAAAGTGACTAAAAAGGGGTACCCTGATCGTCAAAAGGTGACGCAAAAGGGTCTTGACCAAGTGTCAAAAACAATATTAATATGCTGGGATATTTGAAAACTGATACTTTTGAACATTAGCATGACACATATCCATGTCTATTGGTTTTTATAGACAGTAGGTTTAAGGTGCAGCGCTCCAGTTTGAACCCTGTGTAAGTACGGTTCAACAAAACAGTTCAAATCTGTGTAAAAGGAAGTTGAAACAGAGTAGTTGCATCAACAAACTCTGTTTTTATATCAGTTTTGCATTTGTTAACACTATTATTGAATCTGTGTTTTAGCACCACTCAGTGGACATTTCTATTTGAAACTGCGGTGAAACGTGCAGTAAAGCACGTAAAAACGGTGCTGCACAAAAAGTGCCCAGAGGTACATATTTTTATGAGACCAGGTTGAAAGATACTGTATGGCTTCAGAATACTTGGAATGCAACATTTTTAAACTTTTGATACTTTAGACATACACACACACATGTATATGTAAAGAATCATCAGACAACAATTTTAATCCCTTAACACTCTGTGTATTCAGATATGCTTCCTCTAAAATGTAAAGCATGGACTGCATCATAAATATATATCCCTTGCTTTCCACCCACATTCACAACAGATAAAAGGGAAATTAAATCAAAAGTCAAGCAGTCAAGAGGGTCATTGGTATTGGTGCCTAATTAAATTACACCTATGTTCTGCAGTTACTGTGGTAACCATTTGCTTTGTAAGTAAATCATTACCTAAAATCGGCTGTGGAAGAAGTCACCTTGATTTAATAAATCCTTGTTTTCTTTATGCATTTCATGTTTTAAAAGGTTTACATTTAATTAACGGTGAACTAAATGTTGCGGAGCTCGGGTTATGGAGAATAAACCTGCAACACAAGTATTGATTGGTTTAGGATTTATGACTGATTCAGTCAGATCAATAGAAAGAGTCTTGCTGTCGAGGTGAAATGAAAAGTGCAGTGCAGGTATCTAACTGAATGAACCCACTTAAAACACCTCTTTGAATGGAAGAAAGAAAGTGATGGTGGGTAAAGAAATTCTGAGGAACACGCCAACCTACACAGCCACTGTAAGACGTAAAGTTTAACACCTTTATTTTTTATGTTATTTACAAAAATGAAGTGTCTTGTCAAAACATTGACAGCCACGCTGCCAAGTTCTTACAAATTAGTCTGTCAATCAGTCCATTAGGCCGTGCGGTTATAATTGCACAGCCTGGTGAACTAGCGTCTTCTCTGGTTCCTGATATCTTACAGAGGCAATACAATTAAACAACTAAATCTAATAACGCCCGAGTTTTCATACAGCATTTCTTGTAGACAGGAAGCAATCAATGCTCACTGCCAACAGAGACTGAGGTTTACAATGCCACAATTCTTTTTTATAATGACACAGCATTTTCCTACTGGCAATTACAAGTCATCTAGAACAGAAAGGAGAAGAATAAAAGTCAATTTACTCTGTATGAGGCGATTTCCCAGTTCATTTTCAATAGGAGAGAGGTTGTCCTTCCACTTAGTCGTGCACACACTGTAGTAAATCTTTCCACTATAAGCTAACTAAAAGCAATTAGCTGTCATATGATCCAAGATTAAGAAAAAAACAGTAAAAAATTTGACTCATTTTCTGAACTCTCATTTCTGAAAAATGTGGATATTTGCTTCTTCTGGAGGTGAAGCTGGATCATGAATGATTTGCACAAACATAAACTACTTCCAAAAGAAAGTAATCCACTGTGTCTTCAGCGGCTCTGATGCCAGAAGTAAATGGCAACTCCTACGGTATGTTCATTTTTACATCTATAAAAACAAAAGACCTCAATCGCTTAGGATACATTCTTGAATGATAATGATAAATAAATAGAACATACACACACTTAGATTCAGCCACTCTCCATTCAAAAATTCTTTAGAACAGCCAGAAATATTACAAGGTTTTATTATATAATCACTTCTGTAAAGTTAATATGTTTCTGAAGTTCCAAATGAATCATTTTTACATTTTTGTTTCAATATCTGTTTATTATATTTCCACTAACATAAAAAGCTGTTTGAAACAAAACAAACAATATAAACCCATTAAATTGGCTTTGTCATTCGTCTCAAGCGAACTCATCCAAAGACATTTCTCTAGGCCAAATATTTTTATACTGATTTTGTTCATTTTAATATCGGTATGTATAAGCATTTCAAGCTTTAAACACCACATTCCATGGAAGATTCATTCCTTTATTCCTTGTCCAGCCTAAAACAAATAGAAGAGAAATGGCAGGTGATTTACCCATCCAACATCGAGTCAATCCTGTCCAAAGTTATTGCTGCATGCCACTGTCAGGTCAACCTCAGGGCTGTGTAATCCAGGGCAATGCTTTAATTAAACACAGGTTTATAGGCTGTTTACACTGGCAGCGAAGGGGGTGGATAAGCATATGCTGCTTTGACAGGCAGCCGGTGGGGAACTAGATTAGATAAGATGTTACATGAACAAGATTAAATTAGAGTGGAGGACAAAATCCCATGGACTGCAGGTACCTTCACGGCTCATAGCACATGCCAGAAGCCATGGAGGTGTCATAGAAGATGCATGTTGTAGTTATTCTGTTTTGCCCTTGTTTTTTGAGCTATGCACATTTACAATAGTGCAAAAGTATCTTGTAAAGCAAGGGGCTGAGAACACTTTTAAATCTTCAGGCTGAATTTGTCTGAACTAACAGATGTTCACTTTTTAATGGAAAAACAAATAAGAAAGAGAAAATTATGTTGCAATTAAATGCAGTTTCAAATCTAAGACTCAGTAGAACTCAAAAAAGTTCTAAAAAATGTACAGGCCGTTCTTCTTCACTGCAGTTACAATGAATAAAAGACATATTTAAAAAAAGATAGTGAGTAATAACATAGAAGGATAATATGAGTTCTTCTGAGCAGATATGTCTGATTCATGAACAAATGATTCATTGAATTAACCTCTTGTTGATTTGGATCATACAGCCAGTCTGAATAATAATTATTACCAAAAACAGAATGAGTCACATGGACTATTTCTATGATACCAAACAAAAGAAAAAGGTCTTCATACCCTTGTTTTGGCACAACACAAGGGTGAGTAAATGATGACAGAACTTTCCTTTGGGTGCAATATTCCTTTAAAAGGGAGAAGAGACAAAAAGGCAGCGCTCATTGTATAGTACTTGGCAGCAAAGTGGGATCCAGATCAAAGAGCAGAAGGTCTGGGAGGAAGTCTCCAAAGAGCGTCTAATTCTTGACATCCAAGAACCCAACCACAGAGGGCTGACCGTAGTTCACTTCCAGTTGTTGTTGGCTACACTGGAGGGGTGAGGGGGCACTGACTTCCTGCAGGAATGAGAGGGAGAAAGCTCTTATAGAATTGCATGTGCTGGAAGCGTTTAGAGTTGTGGCAGTGAACCGGGCAGGTCATTCATCATGGATTGTAAACCTCCCTCTGCAGTCCACTGTTTTTTGTGAGCTTTGACAACACTAAAGAAGCAGCTCTACAGCTGCATTTGCTTGCACACATTACGCACACTCTGTTGTAGGGTATTTCAAGGGTTTCTTGAGAGCATTAGAATCATAGGAAAAATTATAAGCACAAGATAACAGCATATATGGTGTTCGAGTTGAGTAAAGTGTGGTTGTTTGCTCTCTGAAATATGTTTGCCCATGCACGACTTCAGCTTAGACAAACACATTGGCTTTTGAAACAGTCTTTTTTATCTTATGTTAATTTGCATATGCATGTTCATACACAATGATAGCACTGTAATCTATTTAACTTGGAGAATTTGACTTTGTGCTTTGATATGCCTGAAATTCAGCAATTCAAATGCACTGAATGGCTTTTTAATGGGTTTCTAATTTAGCAAAGCAAACAACAACCAAGACGACACCCATCTGGCCTCTAGAACTTCTCTAAAATAAATGGCACAGAGTTTTGTTAACACCTTTCCACATGTATCCTTATGTTTAGTATAGGAGCCGTAATAAATGTATGATACAATAATTCATACAATAATAAATGTATGAAATATAAAAATGCATTTTACTGCTAAATTATGAGATATCTGTTACCATTACTTCACTTAATTAACAATTTCTTGCAAAATGTCTTTTTCAGAGGAGCAATTAATGCTATCAAATAACTGGTCCTAACTATATATTAAACAATATGCTAAAACAAAAAAATGTGATTACATTTTCTCTTTCCTTCATCTTTGCACATGCTTTTGATTTTGTAAGAATGCATGTGTAAGAAACAAACATTCACCATCATTGTTTAGTTCCCAAACCTATTACAAAACTGTAAGTTGCATTAAATTTTAACACACTGTCTTCCCCTCTCCAACACATTCAGAACAAACCAGAAAAAAGAAAGCCCTGTGGGTAAAAAAAAAAAGAATAATCGTCCACATACATGTCATACTTCATTACAAAACTGTTGTGTACACTGGATTCAATTTACTGGCCAATTTGGTTTCGATGAGTGCCCAACTGAAGAAACAGACTGCTATGACGAGTGCATTCAATTTCCCACTAGACCTAACCATCACCTAGGGGAGTTTCATAGTGAAAACCTAAGAAATAGCACTTTTGCAAAAGAATGGTTGTGATGTCTCTGCAGGGGCACCCAGAATAACCCTGGAGGGAGTAAGCAATTTTTCTGAACCTTGGACTAAACAAGCACAAGGCCGTCTTACTGATATTAATGAAAAACATCAGCCCTTGGCTGAGTCGCCTCTTTTCCACTGGTCATAGTCCCTGCATTAAACTCTCTCTCTTCACTTTGCCTGGAGAGTTATTCCATCCCTGACTGAGTCAGCAGGTCCACCATCTCCACTCACTGCCAGCTATATCTCCTCTTCACTCTCACAATGATTCACGTGTTCTCACGAACACACACAGATGGCCAGATACGGATACGCTCACTCATGACAGGCTAATATATTGTCTTGTTCACCGCAACACGTTCATTTGAACATACGCATCAAATCACACATTTGTCTTGACTTCTTTTCTTAGTCTCTTTCTTAGTGTG
>JAUMHI010000064.1:9984106-9999905 GCA_032359435.1 Enteromius unitaeniatus
GTAACCTCTGCCCGTCTGACAACGTCAATAAAGCCTTGCTCATGGATCTGACTGTTTCTGAGGAGTCATTACAATAATAATGTTTTTAGCAAATGGCTAAAATATAAAAAAAAGTGAAAAATTCCGTTCCCTCCTTCAGGGAATGTGGGTTACGTTCGTAACCTAGACGTTGCCCTTTCAGTCGAATCACTTCGACATTACATATGGGAACATCCATGGAACAGGCCACAACTCTGAGACATTGTTACGCCGACCACTGCGAGGGGGAGGGGGAGCCCGGAGGTGATTTTGTTAAGACTTGCTCTTTCTGTGTATACAGAAGCTCCCGGCCCTCCTACGGGAGTGAGGACGGAGATGTCATCGACGTCACCCAAAGATTAGTCCCCATCACCTCTGGGCTGCCTGTGTCAGGAACACTTCCTGCCCCTCCGGGTGTTGTAAGCCACCAACACGAGCAGACGGAGGCGCTGCACTCACGGACTTGCTGGTCGGCCGAGGCAGGATGTCTATTCCTGCTCAGTCTGCTTCTGAACTGCGGAGAAATCATGGGCCAAGTCCTCGACAGTGTCACAGAATAGGCCAGTCTGGAAGATGGGGGCGTCAAGAAAGCGTGCTCTCTGGGTGCATCTGTGTCAGGTTCAGCCACTGAAGTCTCTCCTGGACCACCGAGGTGGACATCACCAAGGGCAGGCGCCACAACCTTCATCGTCCGAAGAGCTTGACCTGAGGGATCGCCGCATACCCCCTGGCTGCACTGCCATTGAGAGTGGCGAGGGCCACAGAGCCTGGGCACAGGTGTGATGAGTAACGGGCTTGCCATGACCTGGTAAGCTCTTCGTGAACCTCCGGGAAGAATGGCACTGCGGGGCCGCATCTCTGCCTCCCAGAAACCAATCATCCGGCACCTCCAGACCGATGACTGGCACACAAGCCTTTAAAAAGGCTACCAGCCCACAGGATCCGCTGACATCCGCCTAGATCAAATGCTGTCAAACGAGAGAGCAGAAAAGCAGGAACTCTGAAATCAGGACTCTTCTTTGATCATTCTCCAGAACTCGCAGAGGGGGTCTCCTGCATCAGCTCAGAACAGCGATGGCTCTGAAGCGAAAATCTGCATGTTCACTCTGCTCATGCCCTCTTGACGAACTGAGCGCAATCAAGTGCTTGCCAATATTCATTGGCCTTTTGTATACAGCTCAATGGCAATTGGTCTCTCTGGCGAGATCCCATATTTAACGTTGAAGTGACCATATTTCTATACACTTGAATAAAGTATATAAAAATATGTAATCAAAAAGTTATCCGTAAAGTGGTTTGCTGCTCCTGCTTGTCAAAGAAGATTATTGGTACTAAATATCAGTATTGCTTCTTGACAACATAAGACTTTATCTGCTTTTACTGTTCCAAGCAGAAAAAAGGTCAAGAAGGTTTGTTTCAAATTGTCTGAAAAATCAGAAGGGAAGATTTCAATTTGGCTGACAAGTCATTTGACAACGTGTCACTTGGTACGTGTCAGGACAACCTAAGGACACATTTTGATGCGCAGTACAAACACAAATCCCCACATCCTCATACTAGCCATTTACCCACAATACCGTCTGGGCTAAAATAGAAAGATCACCATGCTACCTTGTTAGCTAAAGGTAAGCTCTCCCAATGAGAGAGGAGAACCAAGACTGTTTCTTTTAAACGCTATTTCTTTCTTCTGTTTCTTTTTTATCAGATGTCCTTTTGTCTTTATGGTACATGTGGGGGTTTCAGATGGTGGGAGTTAGTCCTTTCACTGGGTTCTAAATAACTTCCTCTAACCATGTTCTTTTTTCTTTTAAATAGCTGGGCTTTCTCCTTTTCACTCAATATTGGACTTCATTAACCTGTTTATACTTTTTACACTACTGTTCCTCAGATTGTACTCTGAAATCCCCCTCTATCTTCCCTCAGTGGCGCTTATCAGTCGTCAGGCAGTAAGTAACAGAGTCTTGTTCATTAAAACACATACATCAGCAGCGGATCTGAGAGGCATACTCTGACTATAAGCCATTAAATGCCACCTTCTGTGGAGTCAGTACAAAAGTGCCTCTCTAAAAGAATAGCATTGGAAAGTAAACACATTTAAAAGGGGCAAGAAATGACAAAGAGGGGAGAACAGAGTGAGTAGTATTATATAGTTGTATTATTTTTTAGCAAAGATCTTTACAAGGGATGCACGCAATGACCAATTTAATTAATGTTTGATTCTCTAGTTACTGTCAAGTGTCATTTATAATAATTTCCATTTAAAGCAATATAACATTTTATATTGGTGTTGTACCTCACAAATGCTAATAAAAAGCCTAGGCAAGCCTGACAGAAAAAAACTGAAAGATTTTGTGGAATTCATAAATTAAAATTTTCCATATTCCAAGTGGAGTCAGCAATTTGTGGCACAGAGAAAATAAAACTCTGAGGTAAAATTAAATGATTTTGCTTTCTACTCAGAATGTAAATTTTAAAAGTAGTATTAACATGACGATAATTAGAAAATAGCCTTTTAAGGAAAATGCATACAAAGAAAAACAAATGTGCAAAAAAAAGTAATAATATAAAAACTAGAATGTTCAATATCAGCTAGCAGCAAGTTTAGTCAAACTTGCATATATTTACTGTAAATATCCAAAATAAAACAAGATATATTTATTGTAGAAAACAACATAAAATATGGACTTACTATCAGTGATATATATCTTGAATAATTTATTTTTCTTATCTGAAAGATAAGAACATTTTCTAAAGAAAGATTTTCTAAAGATTTTCAAAAATTTCTAAAGAAAATCAGATAAAAATGTATTTAAAAAAAAGTAAGAATTGTAAGAAGAAAAGTTTTTTTTTTTTTTCAACAGTATGAGAAATAGTCCTAGTTGCAATTGTGAAACATAGTGGCACAATATAAAAAATGAAAAAACATGTAATGAACTCGCGTATTTCAAAATAGAGTAATAATTAAAAGACACAGTCGTAATTATGGGAATTTAAGTTGCACATAATACAGTATATGAGACTTAAGGTCACAATAGCAAGAAAGCAATATGAGAAAAAATGTAGGTTGCACACTGAGATAAACACGAAAAAGTTTCAGTTTTGATATACGAAGAATGTTATGAAAGAGAATGTTGCCATTTTTAATAAATATGTTCATACAATTACATTTTCCAATTTCCAATTTCCGCTTTCATTGTATCACAAGGAACTCTCCAACATGAGAAATAGTGTCTGCTTGTGTGAACCCTGAGTCCAGATATAGAGCTGTGCAAAGTGAAGGATGACTGCACTACAAGGTTGTAATTTAACTGTCACAATAAATATGGCTATACGTGGCACTACCTATCAGAACGCGTGGCCTCAGCACTTAATACAGACACAAGGGAAGACAGGATGTCGTGTGTTAGTCGATCTGGAAAGCGTGAGTGGAAGGAAGATGATAGCTTAGTCTGGAATTAATGTCATGGCACTAAAACTGACACAGCTGTTCGGCACCATGCTAGTTGGACAATGATTTGGAACTCTGGTTAAAGAAATGCAAAAAGGTTGGAGGGAGAATATCATGATGTCTGGAGTGAATAAAAAAAAGACTATTCTGGCAGTAGTACAATTCAGAGCACTGAATTTTTACTGTTTTCAAGTGTAACTGGTCCCTGTGAATTAACAACAATGAAGAATATACATCATCTTGGGCTCTTTACAGCAGCATATTTCTGCACAATAGTACACTCATTAGCTGGTCAGTAATATGAAACTGTTTTATCACATACAGCCCACATTATATCTTCAAATTCAGTAATTCCTCCATCAAAAACATACAACAAATTGATACATACAGTCTCAGGGTTATTTAAATGATGAAACTAGTTCAATTTATAAACTTTAAGAGCTTAACATTTTCACAATAAGATGAGCTCAGAGACGCTTACCTCTCTTTAACACAACCAGCGCGAACTGATGAGAAACGTGTGTGCAACTCAAAATGGCGCTGGGCCCCGGAATTCTTTGGGTAATATGTTAACTTAGTACAAAGTAAAACTATCAACACAGTGACAAAGATTTTAATGAAAAAGAATTATACAAAGGCTTTAATATAACACACTTTTTCCCCCCACTTTCATAACCTAGAATTAGTAATACAGTTCCATTAAGGTAGAAAATTATAAATTCTTTAAGAAGCAATACAAAATGGCTTGAAAATGCGTTGAAGAGCAACATGAACATTAACACTAAGTAATTGTACAATAAATACTTCACAGAGGCATTAAGTGCACTACTCACAAACTGATGATAATGATATGCTTTATAAGTAGGACACGTTTTTAGATCACTGTTCTTTGTTGTACCTGGTACAACATTACTACCTATTACTACCTTGTGACCCCTGAACCTATTAGTGTTAGGTTCAATGTATCCTTAATTCAATCTGCTCTCTCACTTTCCCCAGTAAGAGTTCTATTCTTAGAAATTGTCTTGCTTAAAGATCTAACATGAATAAATATAAATAGTGTAACAAATGTATTGTCCATTGTGTTAATACATTACCTAATAGTAACAAATGACACCTTATTGTAAAGTGTTACCAAGATTTCTGCTGTTGAATCATTTTTATTTATTTTTTTCCCAATAAAACAAAAATAAGAACATGAAATGTAAAAACGTTAATCCCCCATTTCCCAAATCCCATATGCAAGGTATTTTTTACTAAAATCAGATAAAGGTCATTGCATTGGAGTCACTTAACAAACTCCCCATGCAATGTAGAGAAAAACTAGTTCAGTGTCCCTGTACCAAACTCTTTTTGTTTACTCAGATGTTTTAACGGTATCGATACCAGCTCCACAACTTTGTGGCCCTCTACAGACCCAATCATAAATCAACCACAACCAGCAAACCATCATAAAGTGCATCCTCACATACACATGCAACAAGATGCTAAATGGCTCTGGGCATTTTGTGCACAGAAAAGCAAAACATTTCTGTAAGAACAAAGCACGGCCCTCCCCACGTTCTTGAAATCCAAACACACACCGAGTCCAAACAATATGTGAGAGTGGAATTCTGGGATTTCAAAGCTGTCACATGGTAAATTGAATTTATACGGTAATATATCTCACTTAGCGTCTCATTGGGCTAAAAATGCATTCCGTAATCACTGTGATTTTCCTTTCTTGCTTCATAAAATCCATCAAACATCAAAGCAAACCATTAGCATCTCTTAGCTGCATTTGTCCTTGACGGGCTGTGTGAAGGCTGTATGTTTTCGGCCACGGTGCTGTGAAATCAGCCATTCCATTACCGGCAAGTCATTTCATTTGTGCAGGCATGCAGTGGAGCAGAGTGTGGCCCCTACAGAGGTGCTGAATTGTTCGGCTAATGATTGCAGTTCTTAGGGACAGCATGAGGATGGCAAAACCGCTCTGTCTGGTGCTGCCTTCCATGTGCCCCTCGCTGCTCGACTGCAGGCAGGTGTTGGGGGCTCTGCTCTCTCTCCGGTCTTTAGTGCAGATTTTTCAAATGAATGAAAATAGAAACATTATGAAATAAGAAACATTAGCAGTGAAATATTTTTTTAATGAACTTATAAACAAGCTAATATTCAAAGGTTCAGAAACTGAATTTAAAAGATATTCTATTCGATTGTGAATGCCACACAACCCCTGTTGCCCCCCACGAGCACAGCTTTTTATTGTGAACAGCTCACAAGCACCTCCATATGTCATTCAGCATGCACATTCAACTACATCTCAAACTGAACTGATGAAGCTTAGTCGGAGAACAGATTTCAGCCAGTATGAGCCTTGGCAAGCTCAGAGCTCAGCTGTACAAGACAAACACTGTACTCACAGCAAGATCCAAAAGCAGCCCTGATAAAACAAAATAGAAGTGGGGATTTTAATCAGTTTGAAGAGATGACTCTGAAGAAGGCTACTCTGTCTATGCATTGTTAATAAGGACACAGATGTGCAGAAATTCTGTCTTGTACTCGGTATTGTGTAAATAAATTGCTCTGTTCTGAGAATGCTCATCTCTTTTGGAATTCTACAAAGTACTAATATAATTTCTTTACTATTATTGGATCTTTTGCTATACTATTTCTCTATGGTACTTGTGAGATTTTCCTCAATGTTATATTTGTATAGGAAATCATGTCGGAAAATACTTGTGAGATGGCAGATGCCCCTTTAACTCACACTGTAGGTAAGCATATATCTCATCATTATGATCTATTATTTCTTAAAGAGAGCAGGTAATGCGATATTTTAAAGTGCCCTGATACTGTGTTGCAGTCCCCTACAACAGTTTTAAATGCATCTAAGGTAAGATTTTATTTTTTTCTCAGAATATGCATTTAATAAAAGAATCATTTTTCAATGACTTTAATACGGTTCGCTTGAATCAATTCTGATCTTAAGGTCTATAAACGCCTCCCTTCCATAAACCAACTCTGCTCTGATTGGTCAGTTGGCCAAGTCTGTTTTGATTGGTCGCCACAAATAGATTTCTCACAAGACTTTGACTTTGGCATTCGGAATATTCTAATATTATGATGCAACAATAAACATTTTAGCCACATAAATGCATTGCATAGCAATTTACTCTACGCTAAGTAATTTATCTTGGAGAAAATTAGTTTTTATCCATTTTTTGTCTATTATATCCCTTTTTAAAGACCATAATCACTGTCAAATAATGCATCATAATGAGATATTTAGGGTGAAGTTGATATCCAGTTCTTCTGGTAATTTTGTTTTGAAATGCAATAAGATGAACCTCGTTTCTGAAATGAGTAATGGTTAAAGTATGTTGTTAAACACAGAAGACTGCATGCAACCCTTGGAATCACATCTGCCTGCAGTCAAACTGCGTGAGTTGAGAGCATGCCATGTTGAACATAATCTCTTATGTACTTACAATAATCAAAACCATCTTATTGCTTGCATTGATAAAGTTTTTTTAAAGCATTTTTAAAGTTGCATTAACCCTTCAGGATGAAATGAAATCTTCAGATGATTTTCTGTCTTAAGAAATTAGTTTCCCCTATCCTTAGGCAGGTATTTGTTCCCTAGACGGAATTAACATCTAATGTGTTACATTGCAACTGCACCCAACTATTCAACATTTGGTCTGTAAAGGTGTGAACCAAATGGCCATACAATGCCTGTGTATTGTGATGCCTCAAGTAGGAGGTCCTAACAGTGTAATCACAGAGAAATCTAACACTATGATTTTAATTTGTGGCGGTATTCTCTGCAGCTGTATTTACACAGCAATTAAACTAGCAGCCTCAGTTCAAGCCACACAGCAGCTAAACTCATGATGCCAGAGCTAGCGTCATCACTCATACAGTGAGAAGCCCCAGATATAGCTTAGCAAATTTACAGGACAGTTCGGCTACATATAATGAACTATAAAGAGTTTGAGTATTTAAAGCTGCAGATTACATAACTGCAGCATGCTTCCAATAAGCTGAATGTGTTGTATGGTGTGTGGACATACACTGTATATTTTTATAGTTTATCTTTATAGTTATTGTTTTTTGTGTGGCCTTTTCTCATGTCTTCCCAATCCTATATACATAAACTCAGCAAAAACAAAGACATACATTTTTTTAGAATACTGTATTTTGAAAGTATTTCAAACCCAACAAAGCTTTGAAGATCTTTATCAGAAAGGATTTAAATAAGGATTTAATGCTTGTTCAATAAATCATATGTGACCCTGGACCACAAAACGTAATTTTTGTTTAAATCTTTTTTATTTATACATCACCTGAAAGCAGCTGAATAAATAACAATAAACAATTGGACAATATTTGGCCAAGATACAACTACTTGAATATCTGAAATCCAAAAATACTGTAAAAATGACCTTTGAAGTTATCCAATTGAATTTCTTAGCAATGAATATCACTAATCAAAATACAATTTTAATATCTTTCCAGTAGGAAATTTACAAAAAATCTTCATGGAATCTTCATGAACTTTATTTAATATCTACGATGAAGTTTTTGTGCCACCAAAAAAATATGTATATATATATATATATATAATACTACGAGATTAAAGTCATAATATTACACGATTAAAGTCGAAACTACGAGAATAAAATCGAAACTATGAGAATAAAGTCGTAATATTGAGAGATTAAAGTCGAAACTAAGAGAATAAAAGTCGAAATATAATATTTAGTATACTGCACTTGTAAATGACCATCAGCTCACACATTACTCTGGGGGTCGAGGAAGCTCTCTTATTTAACCATTTTTAATAAATTAAAGGCATTTATGTGGGATTATTAGCAGAATGTGTAATATTCGTGGGACAGTATGGTTGGAAATAATATTTCATGTCTTCCATTGGATTTGTTAGAGTGCGCCACCCAATAGCAATAAGATAGTAATTTTATAACAAAGTCTCAGCTTTCAGTTTTTTTTAGCGAAATACGAATATGTATATTATAACATGACATATATATTATAGCCTGACGTATAGCTGAAATGGCTTTAGTTTAAGTGGCAGTGAAAGTCAATAATTTTCCAGATTACAATGAGAAAAAATAAATTATAAAATTTTTAGTCTATAAATTAGTCTATAGCCAAAGGAATGTGGACTGAGTGTGTGAGCTGATGTTAAGATCAAAAGCGCTTTAATAAATATCATATTCTTGATATTACACGGTTTCCGCAAGTTCTTAGATCTCATCTCAGTAACATCAAGCAGCCGCTCGGTCTCAACAGTATTCAAATATGCCTATATCTGGTGGCCTTCTCTCAATCCGGGTCATTTACAAGTGCACTATACTAAATATTATATTTCAAGTTTAATCTCGTAGTTTTGACTACATTCTGGTAGTATTTCGACTTTTATTCTCGTAATATCACGATTTTATTCTTGTAGTTTCGACTTTATTCTCATAATATTACGAATTTATTCTCGTAGTTTCGACTTTGGTAAAAAAACAAAAAAAAGAAAGCAAAATGTATAATTTTGACTAAAAATTTTGCTAAAAGATACCCCAACGACTTAAGACAACGGTTTTGTGGTCCAGGGTCACATATACTCAGTGGCGGTTCAACATTGAATTACTCCCTGGGCGAAACTCCCTCTTGTCTTTTTTTTTTTTTTTTTTTTTTATAATTAAATGTGTGATATGAAGAAATCCTTTCAAAATCTGATTTATAGTATTCTGAATTGATTCGCAATTATTGAAATGACTATTTATTATGTTTCATGTTTTATACCTGATTTTTATATTCTACTGCAAATATGTATTAGTATTGTATTGTTGTTAGGATTAATTATTAATTAAATTAAATTAATTAATTAAAAAAAAAACACCCACATACACAAACACACTGTTTCCAAAGCCATGATAAGTGGTATGTGTTGAAAATTACCAATCACAAGAGCGGAGGGATCTGACATTTGATCCTTGCCTCCAAAGTCTCAAAAGTGTACTGGGGTTGAGCAGCTGAGAGAGCGCAGAGGGTCGAGCAAGCACTGCATAGCGCCATTCTCGAGAGAGCAAATATTTGCACGCGAATAGTGTTGTGTGCTCTCGCGGTGCAGAAATGCTCCCTCTCACGAGAATGGTTTTCTGCATGCGCATATGTGCACATATTGTTTTTATGTGCGCTACATTTGAAACATAGCTATGTTGTTCAAAGCTATGATAGATAATAGAAAACCACTTAGGGGCGCTTGTGCCGCCCCCCTCGTGTCATGAAAAAGGCTGCCCCGTTCGCCCATGCCTAAAGCCACCACTGTATATACTTGTTGTTCACACACCTGTGGACCAGTAACTTTATTGTCCTTGAAGGCAACTCTTTATGTAGACAATACACACACACATACAGCAGCAGAAAAACACACATTTGCATTCTTATATATGATTTGCACAATGAGAGTTTGTCTCCAGCCAGAAGGAAGCAGTTGAAATTTAGTAAATGGATGAACATCTATTTTGTTTATGAAGCATTCATATTTAAAAATGAAGCACCCCCACCTTGAATAAAAATTATCCACTTGACCATGACTCTGAATAATCACAATCAATCACAGAATCACTGCAAATTTAATAACATGTCTCCCCACAAAATTACTCAGAAAAACATCAGTAAAAAAAGAAAAGAAAAAAAGGGTTAATACAACCCTGTGGGGTACCAGAAGTTGGAATGCATCAGATTAGATTTGCTAAAAAAGTTACAGATCAACCTGATCTCACAGAATTGCAAAATAACCACGAATCGACAACCGACAGCAGACAATAATGGTCACGGTTACAATAACTTATGTCAGCAAAGAGAACTTTCTACTGACTGAAAAACATCAAAAGAAAGATTCCCAGGGCCCCTGCTCACCTGCATTAACATGCTATGGTCCTGCTACAGAGAGGTACGAGGACTGCAGATGAAAATCTCACAGCAAGAACTGGCCAATATCGTGCTGTCCATGAGCATGAGATGCACTTATAACAGCTGGTGGCCACAAACAGTACTGAATACTGACTCATTATTTCATTGCTGTCTTATTATTTTCAACTCCTGTTCAGTTTATGCCTCAGTGGTTAAATCTTCATACCAACATTTACACATTAAGAAATTTGTTTAAATAAAATGCAGCTGAAGATGAAAATGCATTTCTTTTTTTTTTAGTATATTATGAAAAATTGTTCTGGTTGCACTGTTCAATGTAACTACTGTACAACACATTAACTGATGCTTTCAAGCTGCAACAGACACAAAGCAACATTAGGCATCATAAAAATGGGCATTCTAGCACTATATTCATCTGAAAGTAGCCCAGTTTAAGTACTATACGGCTTCTTGATTCTCACAAAAAGTTATTATCACAGCACACAAGCACTTCTAAGATGCTTTGTGTGCAAGCTTAAAAGCCTGAATATAAGCAATTTTTAAAAAATCCCTTACATTTATGTAATAAAATTATACAGGCATAAATGTGGATGAATGGTGACAGATTTGTTTTGTTGTTTGATTTAACAATGTCATTATCAATGAAGTGGGCCTTTTTTTATACCCAGTAGCTCCCAGAATCACACGTCTAGATGCATCCTTCAAAATCACACACATGGACTCGTACACATAATTAACAGAGTCTGTTTCTAGACCCAAGTAACAGTCCACACAAATGAAATATTCATCAATAATTGGATCCCTCACTCTGCAGTCCTGCCGGGGTTAGATAGGAGGCCGTCTTATTGACAGAACCTCACTAGAGTGAATATCTACCTGCAGCTGCACAAAGAAAGTGACAGGTAAACAACATCTGAAATATTCAACATTTTTCCACAGAGGAGGGGAGATGGCGGCCACCGGATTGTGACACAGCAGACACACATACCACACACACATCATTAACAGGTGAGATTCATGCTTTCCCAACTGCCAAAAGATGCTGACAGTGTATACTGATCCATGAGCAGAAAGAGAAAGCTTCGAGATGCAGGGTGACACTGTAGGGTTTCTGAAAATTGTCAAACTGATGTTGAAATTGAGATGGGAAAATGACCCAAACTAAGTGCATCTGTACAGAGTGAAAACTCTGCACTGACATTTGCAGGGTACAGCAATCTAGGTGACATGTGACGTACAATAATGCTAATACTACTAATAATAGTAGTAGTAGTAACAGTAATATTGTTAATTTTGTACATGTTCTGATTATTGCTATGATTATTATAAAGAATAGAACAATTTGAATTGCATGCAAAAATAATTGTGTAAGAATACTATAAATAGCTTACATCCACATTAAAAAATTCAGTGAATAGAAGCAGTGGGACTGTGCATGTGCACTGGCTGGTCTAGCCTGAGAAATAAGCTTTTTTTAATGCTATTTGACCAAAATAAACAGCATTTATGAAACAGCTGTCAGATTTCATTGGTGATTTCAAATATTTAATTGTAAACTTGATGACCAATTTGAGAGAATTTGATGTTTCCCCTTTAAATGTGAGAAGAGCTGCATTTACATGCCCAAAGGCACTTCCGAGTAAGAAGACTTGCCTTAAAGCATTGGTCTCAAACTCTGTTCCTGGAGGGCCACAGCTCTGCACAGTTTTGCTGCAACCCAATCAAACACACCTGATCCAGCTAATCAAGATCTTTAGGATCACTAAAGACTTCTAAGCAAAGTGTGATTTGGAGCTAAACTGCAGAGCTGTGACCCTCAAGGAACTGATTTTGAGACAAATGCCTTAAAGTGACTTTGGTATCAATCTGTCTGTTGCGTTTCTCACCATGAGTGTAATATTGGACAGACAAATCCACTACAATTGTAAAATAATACTGGTTTTGTCGAGTTAAGAGATACTTCAAATATGCATGTTGTTTCAAAATTTGCTTCAACATTTTCAGAGATGTAAGTTCCAGGCCGTTCAACACTCATAAACCTGCCAAGAGTGTCTCATCTCAGCCCAACTTTCTTGTTTGTGTCACTTCAACCTTTGTACTTTTAATCGAATTGCGTGTATGTGTGTGTGTTTGTGTGGGTTTACACCGTTAGGGACCAAAAGATAGGAATACCAGTAAATTTTGACCTAGTGGGGACATTTTTAGGTCCCCATGAGAAAACAAGCTTATAAATAATTTTGTAACATTTATTTTTTTTTTTATATATATATTATTTAAATCTAAAAATGCACATAGTTTTATGTAAGGGGTAGATTTAGGTGTAGGGTCAGTGTAGAACAATTCCACATACAGTCTGTTACAGTATAAAAACCACTCCGCCATTACCATTATGGAATGTCTCCATAAAACATGTAAACACAACATATGTGTGTGTGTGTGTGTGTGTGTGTGTGTGATTAGAATCATTATCATTATTTTTTTAGAATAATTAACTCTGTGCAGGGTTCAAGTGACCATAAAGATGAGTGGGCATTATATAACTACAGTAGCACAGCTGAAATGTACAGACAACAACATATACACAATTCATTAGCATGCAGTTGTGTTCGTAATTAATTAATGTTGATGGCTGGTAAGTTTTGGGAATGCAAAGGATTTATGATTTTCAACCTTTGATTGTTTGCTTTTGCTTAACTAATTCTGTTTAATTAGTTTTTTTGGCTGTTTGTTTCATAGTGTTTTGTTCTGCCAGATATTTGTTGTATTCACAAAAAGAATATATTCTCCATTTGTTCATTCAACGTGTTTTTTTATTTCTTTTCTCAGTCTGGAAGTACTAGAACATTCTGTGCCACTATTTTATTTAGGTCATATCAGAGAAAGAATTGCTTTCACAATCAGCAACACAGCCATCATGTGCACGTATTATTTCAAGGGCATGGCATCCCAATAAGAAGTTTGAAACACAATAAATACGGCATGTCTTCATCGGACAAATAAACTAATTCCACTGTAAAGGGGAAGTGTGCCACTCTTGTTGGCTCTTGTTCTACAGGCTACATGTCAGCCGAGCTCTAACCGACACGTACTGCTCTGCCCCTGAGCTCTCTCCTTGTCTTCACCTTGACGCCAAAAACCTGACAATGCCCGTCAGAGCCAGAGGAGAAAGAAGCGAGATGGACCCTTCTTACCTGACTCTGCTCTTCCTTCAATTCCTCTCACTCTCCTTCCTCTTCCTCTAGCAATGGCTCCCAAGGGCTCTGCCAACGTAGACAGAATAGGATACTGTTGCAAGCAGGTGAGTTTGGCCCTAGCGCTCCTCAGAGACAGCCATTAGTGGTGAAACAGGGCTGTGGTGTGCAGAGGTGCTGACTTACAGGTGCTCAAAGCTCGATCACAAAGAAAACTCTCCGCATCTACTGTGCTGTGTCATTCTCTCCTTGTCTTCGGTTTCACCACGCTATTGTCAGATTTCATGACTGAGAAATTTTTTAGCTTGCACCTGCACCCAGCAGGCACACAACGTCATAAGATGTTGATATTTGGTTAAATTTTGTTTGTATCCTCAAGATGATATGTTGAGAGAACAACATCCATTTCTCAAAGCCACAACTTTTTATGTTGAGGGAATGACATATTTTTCTTGTGGCCATGAGTTAATTGCATGAATAAACCTGCGTGACCATAGCAACTCAGGATTAAATACATGTCTATGGTTTAAAACGACAACATTTGAATTTGTAACGATCAGCGTCAGTCCAGCTTTGCTGTTTATGGCCTCACTAGTCCGTTGCTCGAGATAGGGATAATGATCGTAGAATAAAGCCTTGGATTTGGGTGTGTTCCTTGCAGTCATATGGATCCGGAAGATTTGGATTACAGCACACAAATAAAATTGTTTAAATTTGTAATTATGTTGTGTTTTTGGTCAGACAAAATGCATTTGTGGCCCATGACAAGTAGACATTAAATGACACATAAAGGTTAAACTATTGCAGTAATGTTATTTATTTTTATGGTTTAAAATTAGGTGTTGTTTAACAATATAAAGGCCTATTTTTGGAAACGAGCTGAAAGCAGAAATCACACAGAACAGAGCGAAATGTTATATTTTCATATTAAGAAAACAGATTAATAATGCAGTTGCAAACAAGGTCATTGATATGGCTACTAAAAACAACAAAAACAATTAAATTAAAACAGTGATTTCAGCATTCATGAGGATTTATTTTTAAATTGGTGTAGGCATTTTGTCAGTTTTGTTTAAATAGATGGATAGATAGATAGATAGATAGATAGATATGAATGAATGAGTCATATAGACAACTTCTGTGTGCTGCTTTCCTAATGTTTGTGCATCTTTTTTTAACCTTAAAAGTACCCATCTCTATTGATGGTATAGAAAAGATTGATTTCTTTAGAATCTCCCCTTTTGTGTTTCAACAAAGAAAGTCAGTCATAAAGGTTTGGCTTTCTGTATTCCCGCTAGATTTCAAACTGACCCGGCTCTTTCCACACCCTCAAAAAGCATCTTGCACATTCTCCATCCGTCAAATGCTCCATCAGAGCTTTCTATAGTGTGAAAGTGCCCCGAGAATGTCAAAAGTAACTATGAAGCATTCTTTTCCACCTGTCTGAGTAAGAATGAAGAAAGTGTCAAAATAAATAACTGCTTTTTTTGAGAATCTTTTAGAGTCTTAGAGAATTTTTGGCACTAGCAAATGCTTCCTTTCTCATAGCTTTATCACCAGGGACATTTGATACACAGTAAACCATGCAGGTTAATCACCATCTTACAGAAGAGTTTATTTTCCCCCCAAAGCTAAGATCACAATTCTACAGAATATGCATCAAGGGAAGAATTTAAACTATTGAGCTATGTTAAAATTAGTTTAGCACTAATTAAACTCTAAACAATAGTTCTTCATCAGATAAACAAGCAAGGATATGCTTCACATTTGTCTCTCAGGAATCCTTTAATATTCATGCAAAAATATCCAGTTACCCTTTCAGTCGAATCACTTCGACGTTACATATGGGAACTCGCCAGAGAGGCCGATTGCCTTTGAGCTTTAAACAAAAGTCCAATCAATACTGGTGTGAATTTGATTGCGCTCAGGTGCACCTCATCAGTGCATGAGTATAAGAGGGCACGAGCGAAATGCACATGCAGATTTTCGCTTCAGAACCAAAGCCGTTCTGAGCTGCTACAGGAGACCCCCTCAGCGAGTTCTGGAGAACGATCGAGGAAGAGTCCTGATTTCAAGAGTTTCTGCTTTCCTGCTCTTTCGTCTGACGGCGTTTTATCTAGGTGGCTGTCAGCAGATCCTGCGGGCTGGTAGCCTTTTTAAAGGCTGGATGTGCCAGTCATCTTGCAAATCCAGCAAGCAAAGACCTTTTTGA
>JAUMHI010000064.1:10007451-10020164 GCA_032359435.1 Enteromius unitaeniatus
GATTACCTTTGTTTACGATCTCCTGAAATAAACTCCTGTTGAACTTTTACTTACCTGACTCTGTCCTGAACGTTACATATAGAAATTATAAGACAGGATTAGACCATAGTTCATTGTACATTTTAGTCATTTTTATAAATGTGCGAAAGGAAAAAAAACATAACTTGAATTAAACATTAATAGAAATTACTGCCATTTTTACTCTTAAAGGATTAATTTACTTCTGGAATGAAATATAATGTACTGACCCTCATGTCATCCATGTTCATGTCTTTTTTTTCTTCAGTCAAAGAGAAATAATGTTTCTCTAGGATCTTTCTCCAAATAGTGGACTTTAATTGGAACCAATGGGTTGAAGGTCAAAGATTCACAGGGTTGTACACGACCCCAGCCAAGGAATAAGAAACTTATCTAGCAATCCACTCTTCATTTTCTAAAATAAATAAAAGTTTAATACTTTTTAATCACATACCCACAATGCTCATCCTGCCCTAGCATCGACTTAGATATAACACTACACTACCTTTTTGAGCCGTAGTATGCAGAAGAACTAACTATGAAAGACCTTTCTAACCTGATTATGTAATGCATGAAGTCGACGTCAAAGCATTTCAAAACATGCCAATACAACTAAATGTCCATGATTGTTCTTGTTGAAGAAAAAGAATGTATGTATCATAGAGGTTTTTTTGTCCATTGTACTAAAACGCAATTCGTTATACTACATGCGCGAATCAGCGCAATCTTGCTCAAGCTTTACAATATTGCTTTTGCGCATGCGCCAAGATTAAAAAAAGTTAGTTTTATTTGTATAGCACATTTACAATGTGCACAGCTGACCAAAGTGATGAACAGAGAAAGACATACATACAACACAAATACCAAACCACAGATATAAACCATAAAATCACAAAGAATTAAAAGCCAAAGAAAAAAAAACGTTTTAAGAGATGACTGAAAATCAGTTAAAAGCTGTGCCGATCTAATATAGGCTGGAAGGCTATTCCAAAGCCTAGGGCCAGCAACTGCAAAAGCTCTCTCTTTGCTTTAACCTTGATCTGGGAACAGACAGAAGTCTTTGATCACCAGACCTCAAATTAAGTGTGGGGTTATGTGGATAAAGTTGATCAGACAGATAGCTCGATGCCAAATTGTTTATAGATTTTAAAACATAAAGAAGAATTTTAAACTCAATTCTAAAATGTACAGGTAACCAATGCAGTGATTTTAGAATTGGAGTGACATGATAAATTTACGTTGCCCTTTAAGAAACAGCTGCATTTTGCACTAATTGAAGTTGAGCAATAGAAGATTTAGAAATGCCAAAGTAAAGAGAGTTGCAGTAATCCAAACGAGATGTAATAAGCACATGGATAGTGTGACGAAGCATCTCACTTCTCAGTGGGCAGAGAGGCAAGGAGACGGAATTTCAAAGACAAATAACATTTAATGACATGAACAAGAAAACAAGAAAGCTGACTAATGTGCGAGACAGTCCGCATACAATTAAAAAACCCACATTGAACACTACACAGAGCATTGTTTAAGTGCAAAATATAATCAAGACACAATACAAAACACCTGGACGCGGCTGGAAGGGAATGAAACACTAATGAGACGGGCAAAGTTACAAACAGGGCAAAACAAGTGAAACAGAGTCAAAACAAAGACAGCACATGACACAAGAAAACGTAACATAATGCCCCCTTCCGGAAAGCGTGTCCTCACGCCTACACGTGAACAACATGGGGGATTGGGACGCTTGGACAGCCACGGCTGTTCTGGCCCTTCGGGTGGCCACGGCGGTTCTGGTACTTCAGGTGGCCACAGCGGTTCGATCCTGTCCCACCCCTACTCATCATGACAAAGGTACATCTACCCCCCCAAAAATGGCCTCCCGCCTGTCTCAACCTTAGGTCATCGTGTGTTATCGAGGAGGGATGGTTTAGGGACCACTTTGGGACCCGACAGTTGCGAACTGGACACCGCAGGGATTTCAATCGGATTTCAAGACAGCACATGAGACAAGACAATGTGACAGATAGCAGTCTCTAAAGTTTTAGCAGAAAGAAAAGATTTAATTTTAGAAAGGAGGCGTAACTGAAAAAAGCAGGAACCAATAACCGCATTTATCTATTTATCAAATTTTAAACTCTGATCCGAGAAAACACCTAGATTCTTAATGCAGGAAGAAGTAAAAGGAACAAAAAAAGGAACAAAACCCATGCCAACGGCAGAGTCTAAGCAATGGCATGCGGAAAAACAAGCAGTCTTCTACTATTGTTTCTGTCAATTGAAAAGCTTGTAAGTCCAGCCAGAAATTCTCCGAAAACAGAAATGGAGGCTGCCCCTGCAGATTGTGGATGTCAAAGTTGTGATTGATGGAGTATCTACACAGAAAAGGTTATCCTGATAGCGCACGTACATCTAGAAGACGTCTATTTGACGCCTGTCAAAGATGTTTATGATTTTGAATGTATGTAAAACTGACATCTGAAAGACATCTGCCAGACATTTGTAGACATCAGATGCTTTCCAGATCAAGAGATCTTTAACAGACATGCGTGTGCTATCTGGGTAGATAATTTTATTGCAACCAAAACTAGAATCTCCAATATAAACAATATAAACCCTTTTTGATTTCTTTTCTCCAGTCAAAAATGATGCACTGTGTTCAGAATTGTGATGATTGTGATTGCGTGATTGTGACTGGTCCTGGATCAGTGGCTGGAGTGGGCATGTAGACTGTTCTTTATTGTTGCTCTGCCTTGTCCTTAAGAAGGTGGAGCTCAGATCAAGTGGAATAGTCAATTTTACGACTACAACTTCTATTACTAGTACTAGTACTATTCTGCAGTCTTTTACCAACTTTACCAAACATGACTTTACCATCATGTTTTAATACTCATTATATACTACTACCAAAAAGTTATTAATAGAAAATGTGAAAAGTTCATGCTACAGTAATATTATAGTAGTAATTTCTATGATCTCAAACAATTTACTAAAACAAAATATAACAACTGGTGGCTATACCACAACATCAATGTCAGTGTCTTTCAAATGAAGAGGCCTGCACTTTCTCCAGACCTGAATCCCATAAAAAACCTATGGAATCAACTGAGCTATCGTGTAGAGGATCATAACCCTGCACCCCAGAACCTCAGTGACCTGAGGACAGCACTTATAGAAGCCATGCCCCATGCCACATTTTTGTTGAGGTATACCCACCACTGTTGTTAGCTTTCAATAAATGAATTCAGTAAATTATTTGAGATAAAGAAATTGCCATTGTATGGTTCTTAAATGCCCTGCTTTTATTAGTATAATAGTAGTGTAATACAATATTACTGTGGCAGAAAATATTAACTTTTTACATTTTTCAAATATCTTTAACATTTTGTGAGTAGTGTATTTATTTAAGTAGCTAAACAATTTAAAACATAGGCAAAGTTCTGACTTAAAAGCAAAATTAAACTAAGGTAACTTTTTTCACAATGTTAATTTTTTTTTGCCTGTGTATATTTCAACATCATGTTGACTAAAGGTTTAGTTTGCTGTATCACGCAACACTACCAAAGTTTTTAAAAAGTTGCTTTTAAATGCTGAGAACTTCCTGAAATACATATAGGGTTCGGACTATTAGATTTTTAATATGATACATTTAAGTTTAAATGGAATTATGTGCTTAGTAAATAAATTTATTATGATTATATTGTAAAAACCTAACATTTACGTATTTTTTGCAGATGCAGAGATCCAGAAATTTCATCACTCAAGGCCTCCTGGGGTTGGCAATAAACCCAAAACTAACCAAGCTATGTGAAATGTGAATACAAAACTCTAGACATTTAGCTGGACCACTAAGGTTGGCTGATGTTCTGTTTTTTATGCCTATTCAGTGTTTGGTCGGTTATATATGTAATTGCTTTTTTGTTTGTATTTTTAAGATATTTTTTTCTATATAAATAAAGACTGTTTAAATATATGTGTTGCTTTTTGTAGCATTTTGCACCCTTTAACATTTAAGGCCTAAGGCATGAAATGTGCATTGTACCGCAAATTTGTAGATGCATTCAACCTGTATTTAAAGATCACATATTAAAAGATCAAATATATGAAATCATATGTCACATATATGTAAATAATCGGCTGTGCATATATGTCAATTTTTTCTATAACACATAAATAAAAAAGACTTATATTGCATATATTAATAATTATATACATTCATATATTTTGTATGGGGTAGATTTATATGTCAATTTATGAAACATTTTCTATATAGGATTCGTATTTGAATGGGGCATATATAAACATATATTGCATATAAGGGTATTTCATGCACATATATTACCTTTCTGTATGGGACAGATCGCTTTATTAGATTAGACCCTTAATGCCTCAGGGAGGAAAAACCTTTGAATGCTTTCCTCAAAAACCTTCATTTCTTTTCGACTGAAGAAAGATATGAACATCTTGACGTGGGTGGAAATTAACTAATCCTTAAAAGAAATAATAATAATATTGTATACTACAACAATATAAAACCACAGATTTATCATTTGCGCAAAGTTAAATTGTTTCTTTCACCAGATTGATTACTTGTGAGCTGAGTGTAGATTGCCATCTTCCAGTGATGGTAACTGACAACCTCCTCTGTCTTTTCTGTTGAAATCCTAACATCCCCCCACAGACAACATCTGAGGGTCTGCCTTTGTCTCTCCAGCCCCTATAATTGGCCGATCTATCGTGTAATCCCATCACAACTCAGAGAGATGGCAGATTCCAGCGCTTCGCACATGGGTCCAGCTTTAGTGGAGTATCTGCAGGGGCTTATGGTATGGATATAATAAAATCATTCAACGCTGCTCTGCCAAAAACCCACTGATTTGAGTGGCAGCATGTGTCAGGCGTAACACAGAGTGAATCTGTCTGAAAGAGTGAAGGTTTCATAGAGTAACACATATCATGTCTTCTGCCGCACACTCTGCTCAGAGGCATGAAGGACCAGAGCTTCCTGCTGTGAGACTGAATGAATCATGTCGCCTCATGAAATATTAAAGCTGTACATCCAGCAATATAGAGGATTCAAAATCCATCTCAGCCTACGGTAACTGAAACATTTACTGTTATTGCTGTAGACAAACATTAGCAGAATAGGAAAGCAAGTAAAAAGAGACAAAAAGTCAGATATTTATTTAACGTGATGTGTCACAGTTTTTTGAGATGTGTTATGAGAACTTGATGCTGGATACGTAGGTCAGAGCATACTTATGAATAAGTTTATATGAATGTGTACAGATGTAAACCCACCGAGGAAAATCATATTGGTTCTGTACTGGTTTCATTTTCATTTCCATACAAATTTGAGCAGTCAAGCTACGAGGAGCACACAAAAATCCATGTACAAACATATTCATAAAGAACAAATGAGGGGCATAACATACTGTGCATGTTTTCATCCCTATAAATCATAACATTCTTATGAATCATAATAACTGACTTTTTGACATTTTTAAATCATTACAATGTAAATCCCATGTCAGCTTTTTAAAATTCAATACTGGGTGGTCGGCTATAACTCAAAACGTGGAATGAATCTCTTCATGGATGAAACAAGTTTGATTTACATTATTAAAATACACATAGTGATATCAGCAAGTTATTTAAGGATGTAATAAACTGATTTTAAAAATCCCAGTAAAGATATTAATAATGTTTTAAAAACATAATAAAAAACATAATATTTTTGATTCATGCTGTTCTTCAGAACTCTCCATTCATCAAAAATCAGTTTTCACATAAAGTTACCGCAAATATATTAAGCAGCACAACTGTTTTGAACATTAATAATTGTACAATAAATGTTTCTTTAGCAGCAAATCAGCATATTTGTCACGATCTGTGTTTGATGTTCCACGTGTCTTGCCTTGTCTTTGTTTATATGTGCCATGCTCCCCATGTGTCTGTTATGCCCATATTTGGTTGTTCCTGTCCAAGTTTAGTTCATTGTGTTAATTAGTGTCCAGCTGTGTCTCGTCAGTGTCTGTGTATTTATAGTGCCTGAGTTCTAACCTTAGTTGTCGAGTTGTCAAGTGTTGTGAGTGTCTGCTATTTACCTTACCTGGTGTATCTAGTTCAAAGTCTTTGATTAAAAGTACAGTTTCACGGATTTCTACGTGTTTGAGTTTTCATGCCTGAGTGCAGACGTGACAATATTAGAATCATTTCTGAATTATCAAGTGACACCGAAAGACTGGAATAATGATGCTTAAATTCAGTGTTGCATCACAAGAATGTATTATGTATTAAAATAGAAATTAATCTACAGACAATAACTTTTTTACAGTGTTATGGCACACATAACACCTGATACACCTGATGGCACACATACATCTTGGAGACTTATTTGACATCTGCATTTACTTCTGCAAGACGTACTATTTACATTGTTTGATTTTCTGCAATACATCTATTGGACATCTCCTAGATGTCTATTAGATGTCCTTAAGATGTTTATGATTTAGACTGTATGTAAAACTGACATCTGCCAGACGTTTGTAGACAGCAGATGCTTTCCAGATCAAGAGATCTTTAAAGTGCCCCTATTATGCCATTTTAAAGGTTGCCAATATTGCTTTATGAGTCTCTTAAAACAGGTTTACATGTATGCAAGGTCAAAAGACACTTTAGTTTTCTCCAAAATAGATTTAATTTTACCCCATTTCTAAATGATTGGCAAACGACTCATGTGAAGCAGTTAGAAGAATCAGTCTGTCTAAACCCCACCTTCCTGTGAGCCCTCACTTCTGTGATTGGTCAGATGGCGAAGTTCTTTATGATTGGTCTAGCACTTTCGATATTACTAGGGATGCTTTCAGAGAGAATACATCAACTAGTTTTCACAGACTAGCGTGCTTGCAATTAAGTGCTTGCAATTTGCTTTTGTAAGCGAAACGGGTACACCACATACGTTGTGAACTTCAGCATTGTATAATGCATAACACTGCATTAAACCTCAAAGCAGCAAGTTGTTTGCAATGTAGAACGTGGGCAGACATTATGCAAATATGTTACTTAGTGACGTGGATCAGTAAAAGAAAAAGATTTGAATTGCTAACGACTCATTTAGCCAAATGTGAGCCGACTTTTTTTTTTGATAGACAATAACTTTATTTATCGTGCACTGTCTGCGTCACAACTTTGCAGATAGTTTATGTTCACATACAGCGACATGTCACACTGCATGAAAGATCATATTTGAAAGGCATAATAGGGGCACTTTAACAGACATCGTACGTGTGCTGTCTGGTTAAAGAATAATGTGCTGTCATGTTGGAAATATCCCTACATAAAACCCAAACGTAAACCTACCCGATGGGGTTAACAAATGCAAAAGTAATTTAAAAAAGCACTAATTTAAGAAAAATTACTTCCTTACACTGATTTGAGCTGTTTTATCAAACCGTTTTATATGGGATTAAAACAGTACCTTTTACCACCTAAGTTCAATGCTGTATCACGTGAGCTACAGAGTAACTGTATTTGAAAACTCATACATGTGAAGCTGTACATGTGATGACAACGTTCGAAAGTATCAATTTTCAAATCATGCAAGCCATTAAAAATGTTTTGAAGTCATAATATAACATTCTGCCACTCATTTTGTGAAAACTGTCCATTATTAATAAAAATAATATACCTGTAAATCATACTTTTTGTGTGAAAAGGAATAAAAGTTGTAGGAGTTTTACTGCCTCTAGTGTTAATTTCAACTGGAAACAGAAATGTATGAAGATGCGACATGTATTTCCAATGAGCCTAGGTTGGTTTTGTTCCAGTGTGGTTCAAAACAACACTATACCCCACATTCATTGCATTAGTTTTTTCCAAAATGCCTTCTTTTGTGTTCATACAGGTTTGATTTTTTCAGTGATCTGTTCCTCGAAATGCAATCCAATCTCCCATGTTCCACTGCTTCGTTCACTGACAGTCAGTGAAGACCCATAACCTCCATATTTTTTCCAGCAGGCAGCATCATAACAACAACAGTATACTGCCCTTTCAAGTCCGCGGCTGTACACTGTAAATGCAGCAGGCCGTTTTCAGTGCTCGCTTCCTATCCGTCCCCTTACTTCTTTGGTCATCTTTCCACACTCAGGGTTCTTTTTTCTTACCCATTTATTTTCTCTCTTTCGCTCTCTGACAAATTCAGCACATGCAGCTCATTTTCAGATGCTGTTTGTGTTTGCAAGCATAAGAGCTGACAGACCTGATAAGGAGAGGAGACGAGGGCCTTTAAGTTGGTCCTCTTTGGGCACTCATAAACAGCCTCTCTGAGCCTGCAGCGTTAGACCTCCGGGGATCATCTGCATGTAGCAGCTAAAGCCGCTCTTGAGGTTTATCGCTCTGTTTACTCTAATCAGTCAGCTCAGCAGCCATTACGAGAAGCACTCCATGCACATCTCAAACACTTGGAGTGGAGGTGAAAGGTTTAATTAAAGCATGCGTGTCACTTCTATCAGCGTTGGGGCACATTCACCATTCCCTTCCTTTTTAGTGTCTCTTTTCACTTCTTATTTTCAATCCGTCTCCCTCTTTCGCTTTTCTCTCACTTTTATGTTCACAGGGCAATGCTCAATCTAACTCTCATTATTGTGACTTTGGAGAAATTACACCTGCTTTGAGGTCTAAAATGCAGATGTGTGGGTGTGATGGAAACGTTGATGGTGTGAAATTGTTTTCAGTGAGGAAAGTGATTTTGACTAAAACAGAGGGAGGGGAGGGACTGACAGGAAGAGATCTTTAATAAAACAAGCCAGTCCTTGGAAATATCCTTGAATACTAAAGATATTAACAATGTTTTTGGTGACTGAAATAAAGGTGAAATAAAATTAATTAAAATAGAAATAATAGATGAAAAACCACTGGTAAGCTGTGGTCTTGAAAGATTTAGATTTAATTCTGTCCAACTAGATGTGCTAAAATACTTTTTAAAGTATAAAATTGTGCATAATGTTTAATATTTTTGCAAAAATCCACTAGAAAATTATGTTGGAATTTAAATTGAAAGAAGATAAAAGTATTGATAAGGGATTTTTTAAAAAAGCAAAAACAGGAGGAAAGTCAAAACATAAATTAAGTGTTTGTTCTTTTTTTATTAAGAAAAAAAAATAAGAAAGATTTTTTAATTTTTTCTTGTTCCTGTTCTTTTCTTTTAGTTCAGGAACCAATTCTCACTATTAACTAGTTGCTTATTGGCACTCACATTCATATTGGCTGTTACCAGTATACTTATTCCACATGACCATATTTTAGATTCCTTAACCCTATTCAATACCTAACTTTCAACTACACCATTAAGTACTAATTAGCAGCAAATACAGAGTGTATTGAGGCAAAAGTCACAGTTAATAGTGAGAACTGGTCACCAAGCTAAAGTGTGAACAAATCTTAAATAAAGTTTTTCTTTACTTTTTTCTTTTTTAAATGTAAGCTAATGTAATAAAAATATAAAAAAATTGACAATGGTTAATAAATGAACAATATATGTTCCCCAAAAAACTAGGCAATAACACTTTTTTAAGGGCACATAAAGTCTCATGCAGACTCTACTTCAACACAAGATTAAGTGAGTAAAATCAGCAAACAGTGCCATGTTGTGGGTTGCAAACTTTAAATACAACTGTGGAGAATGAGCTAATGTAAGACAGCGCCACATGGCTGGGCTGCCATGGCAGACTATTAATCCTTCACATTGACTGCAGGATGAGGCTCAGATCATCTCCCAGAGTGCTTGTAATCTTAAATGTCCTCCAGCCCCCCTGTGCCTCCCTTTGATCGTGGGACAAAGAGTCAGCTTCTGGGAGCGCAGAAATAAAAATGAGGCACATAGCAATATACAGTTGCCCAAGGCAACCAGTGCACTTTGAAGGCGATTGCTAAATTTGTGCCTCTTGCCTGGTCTGATGGAAAGAGAGAGAGAAAAGAGGGGAGGAAAAAAGAACGAGAGAGTTGAAAGTGTGAGAGGGAGGGAAAAGTAGTGCAAAGGAGAGCGATAGAGAGGAGAAATCCTACAATAAAGTCTGCCAGAGAAGTAACAAGCCTAAGAGGGGAGCAAAAATGGACCCACCCTTCAGTGACCTTTGCCGACCCGACTCAAACACAACACATTCTAGCCTGGTACTTCCTGGCAATGCCATCATACATCAAGCATATAGCAATACACAAATCTATCGTCACCCTTCTCTATCAAATGAAGATGTAACCCAGAGGTGAAAAATGGATCTTTCAAGATGCAGCTTCAGTAATCCATCTCCAAATCAGTCTTAGCCGGCCATGCGAAGATATGGAGACGCCTCCGCCTGATCCAGGATCAGACAGATTGGCAACTGCAGCATCTCTGACAAGCCCCATAATCCATCAGGCCTTGTTACACCACCTGAATTCATCAAAGCAAGTTGAAAATGAGAGATCGGTGCAGCAGTGTTGGAAGCAGTCTCTGAGCATTTGTCAGTCTCCCATTTAATAAATGGCATCCTTTGTTTATTCTTGGAAATAGATTGTATTACATTGTATCTGTTTGAGATGGATGCTCTTTGCTGTAAAGCCAATTGATAACTCTGTTCTTCCACAGGCTGCCAGAAATGCTAAATCAATTTACTGCGAATGCTGCCGCATCAAACCAAAAATAATCAGGAGCCTCCGCCAGCCTGCTCAGCTCCAGACTCTCTTTTGGTGTTCATACATCAAAATCTGTAAAATAGTTTTCCTGTTCATTTTCAATGTTGATTTGCTCACAGAATTTGTTTTTAAATTGTGCCAATGCTGATATGGTACATTGATTAGGAAAATGACAAAATAAAATTATAATTAAAAAAATCTCAATCAGGGAGAACACTACATTAACAGTAGTACTTTGAGAAATGTACTTTTTAAATAGTTGATAAAAAATACATGCATTTTCTGTAAAGTATTATTTTTTTTTAAAGTAAAAATAATTGAAAAATGTATTTATGTAAACATTTACAGGCAGACTATTAGCAAGACCAAATAACATGTTCTTGATATGTTCTACTGACTACATATGAAACAATATCATGTACTAAAGGGACTACACTGCCATATCACACATTCCTCATTTTTATTTATAAAATATGACATTGGGCCTCAATAAGGACCATAGAGCAGATATTCATAAACACTAACTAATACAGAAATGAACTCATCTTACTATAATGACATAAGTAGCCTATGCCGCATTAACTTTCTATTCATAAAAACGGGAACTTAACTGCCTCAATCAACAAATGCTTATTAAATGAACTGGTTCATTAGAACCCAGTAAGACAACAGTGAGGCAAACATTAACAGGACACATCAGCATGCTTCACCATGAACTATACAAATGGAAATAGAAAAAGAGGCTAAAGTGTCAAATTGCATTTTCATCTCAGTATTTACTAAAAAAAACCAACAACATTTCTCTGGATTGCAGAGAGCGACCAGACATACAATGGTTGATGATCTGTGCAAACCCATAATAGTAGAGCTGTCCTCTTGGCAGTTCTGAAATGGGCTGCGTGTGTTTGTGTGGAACATTGTGCCGAACTGTTACAGAAATGTTTCAGCTGTCAGCGGATGAGATGCTTTGACTCTGAGTTGCTGTGTGTGTGTGTGTGTGTGTGTGTGAGAGAGAGAGAGAGAGAGAGAGTTTGTGCCCAAGCTATTGGTTTGTTATTTACTTGGTAACCCCAATAGCCCACCCTCCTCAACACGCTAGCATCCTGCTCAGTTTAAAACCAGCACAGGTGGACTGAAGGAACTTTAAAAGCTCAGAAGATATTGAAAGGAACTTTCATTTTGACTGGAGGTCTTTGCAGCCTGTAAACCACACAGAAAATGTTGCGACCAAAGTCTGAGAATGCACATTACTGGGAAAGGTCAAAGACACAGCTGGAGACATTCTACGTTCTAAGACTACACATGTTGCCACAGAGAATAGCCTTAAAAACAGCACTAAAAAACAGGAATATATATTCAAAAACAGACACATGCATATTATCAGGTGCCCTCAGTCTGAAACAAAGACACTTAATTTTTTTTTTTTTAAAGCATATTTGTAAAAATAGCCAACATTGTATGGGTCGAAATTTATTTAAAATTTCTTTTACGCAAAAAATCATTTGGTATTACATAAAGATCAAGTTCTATTAAGATATTTAGAAAATTTGCTATCGTAAATATATTAAAGATTTTTTTTTTGATTAGTAATATTATATAATGACATTTGGACAACAAAAATTTTGATTTTCTCAATATTTTGATATCCATATACACAATGGAAAGCTTATTTATTCAGCTTTTAAATAAATTGACACTTTGATAACACAATGGTTTTGTGGTGCAGGGTCACAAATATGAAATTGCTTGTATGCATATTAGAAACAATTATACAGATTTCTCCCACAAAACAATATGCAAATGCAATAGCAAGAGCTGCCAGCAGAATAAAATCATTGCAATTACTCTCCCAGTCATCAATTACTCACCCTTACTCAAAGCAGTAAGACCTTCGTTCATCTTTGTTCATTCTGCTAGATCTTTCTGCTGCTTTTGACACGGTAAATCACCAGATCCTTCTGTCCACACTCTCATCACTGGGCATCACAGGGATTCCACTTCGCTGGTTTGAATCGTACCTCACAGAT
>JAUMHI010000064.1:10026560-10037590 GCA_032359435.1 Enteromius unitaeniatus
TGCAAATTGAAGTACAGATTATGTGGAGTGAAAGTGAAAGAGAGTTCAGTGTCCAGAGTGAGTGTAAAAACCATGTGTGTAGATGTGCAAAATGGATCAGTACTGTGTGATGTACTGATTAAGATACCGTATTGCCTGCGGGAAGAAGCTCCTCCCCATTCTCTCTGTGTTGACCTTTAGGAAGCGGAATCACTTTCTAGACCTCATCAGAGAGAACAGTCCATCGTTGGGATGGCTGAGGTCCTTCACAGGGGCGGATCTAGAAAATTATTCATGGGGTGGCATTAAAATTATGAGGGGTGGCAACACTGAAGCAAGTTTCCTTGCATGGTTTTTGTAGATTCAAGGAATGCAATTCTTTTTTTGTGTATACAGTAGAGTGCACATTTTTACATTGTCCTACTAAAATGAAATGTGTGATTGACTTGAACCTTATATGGATTGGAAAGTCAGACAAATTAAATGAGGTGATTAATGAGGTGATTAATCTCATCATTTAATGAGATTAAATGATGGTACAGTATATTTAACTTCCTGTAGCAAGTTTAAGTCTATGGCCAAGCTTTACAAAGCATGACAAACAATGCAGACTGCATATGGATACAAAGTCTCAGTGGATCAAGTTTAGTCAAAAACGCATAAGAAACCACATTTAAATCACCAACAAGTTGCCGGCTTGGTGTAGATTCCGGGATATATTTATACAATTTGCAGGCATCAGGGAGCCACTATCAATATACGGGACACTAGTGCTGTAAAAAAGCTGGGTGTAAGTCGGACTTAGTTACGTCCAGCTTTCCGCTCAATATTTACACCATGAAAAAATATGACCAGGCGTAGATGATGTGCGTCCTCACTGAAATGTTCTCTCGCAGTTATGGCTACAGCTGAGACGAGCTCGCGTTTCAACAAGTGAAGCCACCGCGCCATGATTTACATTTACTAATATGAAACATTTACTAATAAGTCAGTTTTTCTATCTGAAGTCTCCCTATACGTTCCATGACTTTTTCAGTTCCAAGAATTCTTCAAACAAACATTAAAAATAAAGGCGGCAGGTTAAGAATTTTTTTGTATTTATTTAGCCTATAAAATCACAACGTTTTGTTGATATTGTCGCCAAACACAAATAAAAGTAGACTCTTTACAGTTCCGAATGATGTATTTAATAATGGACATTTAAATTGACAGCGTAGTCTAGGCTATTTTATTTCTGAAAAAATGAAAGTGATTGCGCTTTTGCCTCCGCTTCTTGCTCAGCGCACTTCATCCTCTCCGCACAAACTTATATCACATTAATTATTATAGCGCATTTTTAACATCTAGACATTGTTATAGACTTGAACTGTTTTAGTAGTTATATCTATAGTTTTATTTTAGACAAGTGATGGTGGTTTGAGAAGCCTAAAGCGATCAAACATAGTTTATGATCAGCTCACTGCTGCTGTTGGCCTACTTTAAAAATATATATATTTATAATTTATATTTAATATTTATATTTAAATTATATTTAACAAACAATTTTTTTTTTTTTAATTAGCTTAATAAAAAAACAAAACGAAATATAATAATTTCGACATTAAACACAAAACTGAACTATTTTAGTAGCCGGTCACAGACTTTGTGTGCAGATTAATGTCCACCTATAGACAACCTCTTATCATTTTATTTTGGTATTGCATCACTCATAGCTTTAACGTTTAAAATAGAGTTTAGAAAAATTTATGTAACGACAATCCCTAGCTTTGATTAGTTTGTAAAGCCTTGTCTCTTGTCAAAAGGTTCAAGGTAACCGCAGACTGCCATTCATATTCTTATCAATGACAGCGTATGATCTCTCTGCTCCCAAAGTTATAAATCTTGTATCTCCGATAAAACATGATTTTTGGGGAAATGTTGTGTCAGTGTTGGTACACAACAGCATATGATAGCAATATAAGTTATAATACCAACCTTCACTATACAATGTTTAATAACTCAAAAAATATGCCCTTTTTATTTCCTGAAAAATAATAGTTTTGGAGATGGAGATAGCCAACATCGAGCTTCTTGATTGTCTGCAGTAATAATTAACAAACAGACATGAATTCCAAAATCTAACAATGCTCGAGCATTTTATGTCCAGACTAGTCTTACGACCAGGTGTACGTCCAGCTGGTGCAACAGGCCCAATTAGTTTAAATGTTGCGGTTAAAATGACTGCTGGTGGCCGTTCTAGTGGAAAGAGTAACTCAGGCTCATCCATGTTATACCTTGGCCATTTTTTGATATAGTATATTATGCAAGTTCTGCTTAAATTATTAGAAATTTTATATGGCCATTTCGTTTTATGGTGGTGTTTTCTTGCTGAGATTTTTTTTCACCACAGATTGTAATTCCTGTTTTTTAAATTGAAGAGTTTTATTTTGAAATTTCTGTATCAGTGTTGAAGCAAATAAATAGAAATAAATTTCATTGAATTAAGAGTGCTCAGTGTTTCCGTTACATTTCAACTGTTATGTTAAAAATATTAGGTTAGATTAGATTAAAACTTTATTTTCATTGCCAGTGTACAGTACAAATATGTACAGTACATACATACAAATATAAATATATGTGAATACACTATATGACACCTGTACAGCTATGCACAGTATATACATTATACAGTACTGAAGTAGTGCAGTATTACAGAGGACAAATTACGGGTGTGGGCATGGGATGGAGTTAAGTTGTCTGATTGACTTAAATATATGAGAATGATAGTCAAAATACCATAAAAGCACATGATTTTATGTAAATTAATATGAAAAAAAGTCTCAGCTGTGTTGGGGGCCCTGTCGAGATTCTTTTCATGGGGCCCAAAATCCTTAGCAGCGCCCCTGGGTTCAACTGTAGTGTTACAAAGCAACAAGAATACTTTTTGTATGGAAAGAAAACAAAAATAATGATTCGGCACTGTAATTTTCTGTTGCTGATAGAGGTGCAATTGTAGCATATGCTCTGGTGGGTCGTATTTCAGGGATTTGGAAAAATGACCAAGGCGTATTTATTGGAGCACAGTTTGTTCTGTGTCAGATGCAATGACAGGACACAGCTATGCTAATTATTATTAATTAGCTTTTATTTTTGAATCTTTTGAAATGACAGTTTATGCAAATGAAACACCAAGTAATTCAAACAACAATGCTTACTAAAAAAGGTGGCACTCTAAGTACAAACATCTGGTGATGGATTAATTAAAAATCATATACATGTGCATGATCATAAACTAGCCTAATGACAGTGGAAGTGCTAGTACTGTTTTTATACAACTATAAATAATAGTTAATTAAATAAGATATGAAAGTAATATAATAAGGTGTTAACATTTTTAAACACAAAATTAGCAGTAGTCTTCTCTGTTTTTGATCTGCCAAAGAATCAGTTTAATGCATGATTCATTGACTCATAACAAAACAAAAGTTATGTGCTTAGTTCCTGGATGAATCAGTATTTGAACGAATTAGTTGAACACACATTTGCTTGTTGCCATCTACTGACATATCGATGTAACCTACTAAAGATTAGAGGAAAAATCCCTATCAGCCACAAGTACAACATAAAACTTTCACACAATGTCAAAGTGTCTGTTAATAGCAGAGTGCCAAAATGTGTGCTCTTTATCAGGCCATACTTAAGTTCAATTAATCATGCTAAGCCACTTGTGTGAGTTACTATTAATAATTAAATAAGCAGAATTTCCAAGAATCAATGTTACAGTTTAGTCTTTTTACCGTAAATGTCTCCATGCAAAGATTTAAATTGATTCTGGCCTTTAAAGGGGTTATATGTCATAAGGAATCAGATTTTCCTTGATCTTTGGAGATAAAAGAGTCCACTGTAGTCTACTACATAAATGCATACAGTAAATTCAGATATCCTTCTGAAGGACAGTTCGAGCTGCATATTTCAGGGTGGTTCGTTTGTAATGTTTTGAACTTGTCACAATGTGAAGAAGCCTTTGCAAAAGTGTTATCTAATTTGCACAAGAAAACTGCATCTTGTGTTTGTGAACTTTGCTTCTTATTTCAAAAGCAAAAAGTGTTTACACAGAAGCACACCAACAATAAAGGGTCAGTATAACAAGGGTCAGAGAAAGAAAATAGTGCCCCACTTTATATCAGGTCTCCTAGTATGTACTTAAATGTAAATTAATTATTTTGTACCATGCACTACATACAAAGGTAATTGCAATAATAGAATTATTGCAATAATAGAACATTGAACATGTTTTAACATTGTATTTTTTAAATTCCTATATGTATTTATTAATATCTGTAATTACATTTATTATTACACTGTTAACCCATGCCTTACACCTTAACCCACCCTTAAACATACCACTAAACCTGCCCCTAACTTAACCCATATCTCACCTCAACAGCAGCAAAGGTATTTTTCTATATAATATGAGCACAATACATTGTACTTATTTTTAATGCAAGTACATAGCAGTTAAGGCCACCTAATATAAAGTGTGACCAAAAATAGAAAATGTTCATATTAAAATATATTATGACTATTTGGGGGTACATAAAATGTAAGCTAAGATCCGTTTAAAACAATGAGTCGCATGGACATACAGTACTGAGACTAATGTAAATACTAGTGGACGGCTTTCTCTAGGGATTACAGACCTGCTTCATTAAAACTAATATATTTGTAGGCTATTGTGTTAGAATAATCCAGTCAACAGGAACATGAATTATGCATGCTGTATGTAAGGTTTTAAAATAATCTCCAGTTTATCATTTATAACAGATGCAAAAAAAGAAACTGTAAAAGAATAGTTGGACATCACTAAACCATTTCCTATCTATTAATTTGTCCACTGAGAGATATCTAATGTAAAATGTATGACAACATGTTAATATAACTGTAAGATGATTTCTCCCTCAAGGCATGACAGCTTCTTCATTCATATAATGTAATATAAATTCATATACTTCATTCTTTATATTTATAATAATATAAAAGAGAAGTCTATTATGCACTCAATTCTGTCCACTTAAGTTTTGAACCTTTGAAAATTCTATTATTGCAATTACCTTTGTTTACTGCCATTCTACACTGCCATTATTAACACAGGACAATTGCTGAATGCTGAAGAGGCGTTGCTATATATATACATATGGGAGGTCAATTAAATGCACTAATTGCTATGACATTATAAGCATAACAGATAATAAATGAGCTGATTTTGCTTCATTTCAAGCTTTCTTTTAGCAAAATGTTAGCCAGTGAAGACTGCAAGTTTGTGTTGAGTGGTCTAAAGTCAACACCTGAAGAAAAAATGTGTTAAAAGAGATTAACTGATATACTGAGTGATAGAGAGAGGAATGAAAGAAGGAGAGGGTGAAGTTGAACAGGTCTGTTACTGATGGCAGACTGATGAAGGCAATGGCTTTATTGAGAGAGAAGAGACAGAAGTAAGGACTGAACAGATTGATGTATTTCTGTGGTCACTGGCTAGGTGCTGAATCAGTACTTGAAGCAGACAGGTATAGATGCCAAAGCATAACCAGTAGACAATCAGACATTCTCAAAATTAGACAAATACATAGACTGTGAGTCAAAAGGTTGGACACACTTGGCTCAATTTAATTTTCACATGGCCTTAAAACACATTTGATCTGCAGCCTTATGCCTAAATAATAGGGGAAAAAAATGTTTTGGGTGAGTTTCTACATTTTGCACACTTACAATAGAGTTACCCCATTAAAAAAACTGCACATTCAGACCGTTTAAAAATGAGCCAAAGTGATTGAAAAAAGAAAAAAACTGTACTCTTTACTCTCATTGTCAAAATGTGTGTGTACACAGTGCAATTTCACTACAGAAACGTTTTTATAGTGGAACATGCCATCCTGCAGATAATGATAGCAAGCACAATGACTTCTCTAAAACCTTTCAAAATCTACCTTTCTTTTAATTACGCTTTGTACTTTTGGACAAATAGCACTCATGTTCACTCAAGAAAGTCATTTACAGTGCACTTTCAGTTTTGGCTTTCTTTTTGCGAAGATACACAATTATTTGAAAACTGCAAAAAAAACACACATACTCAAATCAGCTCATTCATATTGCATAAATGTGTTTTATTCATGTGGCAGGCACGTGCTACATCAAATATTGTGTTTATTTGTTCTGTTGGTCATGCAATGCAAAGAATGTGTTTATTGGAAGGTAATGGTGATCAATGACTCAGAGGAAGGAGAGAGAGATGTGTCTCAATTCTGTGTTTTGTCTCTGCAAATGTGAAATTGAGATGAATGAGACCAGGTAAACATTTCAAATAATCAACAAGGAAAGGGAAGAAAGAGAGCATGTATGCAGAAGAGTATAGAAAGAGGCAGGGAATGTAAGAGATGGAGACAGACAGAGTGTCTATATAGATAGATATATAGATCTAAATCAATCAAATCAAAATGAGCTATTTATGTATTAACACTTAGCGTAGATACATGGATATAATCAAAATCAATATATCAAATATCCTTTAGATACATAAAGAAGAATCTAGCATTAAGATGCTCAAATGGAATCTAGCATTAAGATGATGGTCTGACTCTACTGAGAGTTGATTTGTTTTTTTCTTTACTTCTTCCACGTAAATAAAGCAGCAATAGCTTCCCCACAGCTAGAACCTGATTATTGAAAACTGGAGAGCACATTTTGAACTTCATTTATTAAAATTCATAATGGTAGAGGCATGATCCATCGGGGCATACACATACTTGACTGACACATACATTTTCATATCATTCACATATCAAACCAACTTTGGCCAGTCCCTCACGACCTCCGCATGCCGATTCGGAGAAGAGTTTCTGTGTAGCTAAGGCTTCACAAAGGACAGTGGTGCGAGATAGAGGGAAAACACAGTGAAAAAATTATTATAGCATCTGATTAATGTCTAAATATAGAGAGCGCTAGCAGGGTAGTGCCGATCTAACTGGTTGAAGAGTTACACACGAGAGGGAGAGGAAGGCCATGGACGGAGGTTGATTCACTTTGCACAGCCACAGCTGCTTTTGAAAAGGAAATGAAAATAACCCTATATAGCTTGATGGATGAGAGAAACTAAATTATGAAGGGTGAGGGTCATTTCTGATGATGCCGGGAAGTCAGTCAAAAAAGACGGACGTGAAGAGAGAAAGCAATAAACAGTTTACAGAGCAAATATCCTAATGAATACATTCATTTAACTGTGACTAATTACAAGGACAATCAATGCTTTATCTGTCATATTATGAACAGATGCCAATAGGTAATTAAACAGTCCAAATGGTCCAAAAGGTTAATTAAAGAACTTGCTTGGAAAGGTCAGGACATCCTGACATTGATTATGGAAGCTTTGTTAACTCATTTCGTCCGTGAAGTGCATTTACTGTGATTGGAATCACATATTTTCTCATTATCAGTGCAATCGCAAGTCTATTCAGAGATGCTTTTTGTAAGTGTGAACAATTACATTCAGATTAAGATTAAGATTAATCTGAAGAAGTAAAATTGACTCACCATAATTAAGCAGTCAAAGCATGGTGAAATCATTATTTGCCGTGCATAAGTTATTAGTGCTTGTTTTATTAATAATTCAAATATAAATTTAAGACATTAAAAACGAATCAATTGGGATTTTCTTGTATTGAGTAAGGTTGCTGAAAAACCTCTGATGCACCTCAACGCAAACAAAGCTATCCAATCTTGAAAAACACACATGTGTGATGCAAACTTCTGTAATTACATCCCTTTGTAATTTTGATGCAGATCCATAATGTTAAAAAAAACAGGTTGAGTTCATACTGCCAAGTTTTGCCCAGGTATATAATTGTGACCCATTTGTAATCATTAGGCAGAATTACTAGCCTGTGTAAACTGTTTTCCAAGGTAATCAATTTGACACTTGGTCTGAAAGGGTGTACAGTTTGTATTTATTGCATGTGTTCTAGGGTTTTTTTTTTATATTGATGGATAATGCATAATTGACTTTTTTATTTTATATATATATATATATATATATATATTGCAAAAAAAATCTTCTTACTTAGTATTTTTTTTCTTGTTTCTAGTTCATATATCTTAAAATTCTTATTTCAAGATACTTTTACTAGATAAGCAAAATATTATTAAAACACTTGTTACATCCATGCGATGCTCCACCCTCACTCACTCACTCTCACCAGAATACTATTCACCGCCACCTGAACCAAATCACAGCACCAATCTAGACACCACATAAAACATCTCAGGTTATAAATATAACCCTGGTTCCTTGAAGGAACGAGACTGCTGGAGGTGTGGTTGGCTAGACGCAGTGTATCGTTCCTTCAAGGAACCAGGGTTATATTTATAACCTGAGACGTTCCTTTTCAGGAACTCGAGCTGCGTCCAGCAGACGTTATGGGGAACGAGATGCCCAAGGCCCCACACTTCCTCAGTGTGTGTGTCTACTAACCAAGCACCGCAGCACCGGGCGTGGCCCACAAGTCCAAATCATAGAACATGGATATAATTAAAATCAATATATCAAATATCCTTTAGATACATAAAGAATCTAGCATTAGGATGCTCAAAACTGATTTTGATCGTCTGACTATACTGAGAGTTGATTTGTTTTTTTCTTTACTTCTTCCACGTAAATAAAGCAGCAATAGCTTAACTGGAGAGCATATTTTTAACTTAATTTATTAAAATTCATAATGGTAGAGGCATGATCCATCGGGGCATACACATACACTTCCTCAGTGTGTGTGCCTACTCACCAAGCACCGCAGCACCGGGTGTGGCCCACAAGTCCAAATCATAGATCCGCATAAAAGTGTGAGGGGTAGACCATCCCACAGCCGCACAGATCTACTCCAAGGAAACTCCTGCCTGGAGGGCCCTGGAAGCCGCCATCTCCCATGGGGAGCCGTCTACCAGAGACATCAGGTACGAGAACCACCCTCAGCCCAGGCCAGAATGGCGCTAAAAAGTAGTAGACTGACCCCGTCCAGGCGCACTCTCTCCAGAACCCCCTGTGAGCAGCACAATCAGGAGAAAGGCGTACAGACTAAGCCGTGGCCATGTCTGTACCATCACATCCAGCCCCAGTGGAGCTGGGTGAACTAGAGATTACCAGAGGGGACATTGCGCATTCTCCTTTGTCGCTAAGAGGTCCACCTCTGCCTTGTAGAATACTCTCCAGATCTGCTCCACCACCTCGGTGTGCATCAAGAAGACTTTGTTTATGTGTTTGTTCAGCTTTTGTGTTTGCCTTTCTCAACAACATTTGCAACCATCTTGCAACATGAGCAGTTGGCAAGAAGCAGGCCAAACATATCCGCAATCAAAGCAGAGAAAAATGCAGCATGACTAGGGTGATTTAGACAGCAGGTGAGAGACAGATGGAGAGGCATTGTATGCGATTGTGATCTCTGATTACTCTGCCATCCGTGTTTGAACACTGCAGATAAAATATTCTACTTCCAAGCCCTTAGTCAAGTGAGAGCAACAGAAGAGATGAAGTCATGTAATCTTTTTAATAATCTTTTGACATAGTATACCATCACTGATAACAAGGACAGCAACTTATGGCCAGTCATATCACATTTTTTTCTCTTCTACGCTGTTCTGTGAGAATGTGAACTACCGAGGACATTTGCATCATTTCTTGAATCAATGTGGAAAACAATTTAATATGAGTTATGAGCAAAAAAGAAATTGACTGCTGCTGAGTTTCTGGAAATCGTATGATTCATACAGGTGATTTTGAACTATTAATGATTGCACATCAAAGCACTAGCAGTTAACAGTGTAAGCTTTCTGAAATAAACATAACATCATTGCTAGTATAAACAAATCAAGTCAAATATCTGCATTCCATCACAGCACATACATAAACAATGTAAACTGACTTGTTACATAAAATGTTAACAATAGTGCAATAAGAAACAAAACCTTTAAAATTCTCTTTTAAAAAAGTATTTCCACGTATACAATATATAGATGAACAGATAAACAGATAAAAGAGTTTCTAAACTGGAAAATAAATATATATGGTGCTCATTTAGTAATTTCATGTAACAATCTCCAAGTAGATAATTTTTTAATAGGCTTGGTTACGTGCTAAAAATGTTGAAATGCAATCTCTGACTGTAGGCAACTGAGACTATTATCCTGGTCCCGGTGTTTTTCGTTTCTTTTAGATGGGTTCCTCAAGCCTCAAGTGTAATATGGAGGACATAACACAGGTTAATTGAGATTTTTCCTCTCTTTTTTTCTCTTCTGCCACAGATTGCCTCTGCATACTGAACACAGAGATATGACTGGAAGGCGTCATTATGAGGGTAGCAGCCAGGCTTTACACCCGTTTGTAGGAATGTATTAAGCAAAGAAAGGTGGTGTGATATTCCTCGAGCATACACCTGTCCCTGTTCCTCAGAGGAATTCATTTACAGCGACTTATTTAACTAAAAGCTTTCCAGGGCAAATTAAGTTGACTCTTTCGGAAAGGTAATGCAAAAAGAGCAAAAGTTCATAAATTCTATCACGCAGTTCCAGGAAATAAGACCAATACATGACTCAATGCTTTTTTAAATGATATTCAAGTATATAACATTTTAGAATAAAGCAAGCTGGAATAAAAAAATTATACTGATAGACCAGCAGGTGATAACAAGTTACTATCTTCACAAGTAAGTCAATGAAGCAATCACTTTTATTTGTACAGCGCTTTTAACAATACAGATTGTAGCAAAGCACTGAACATTATCAAATAGGAGAACAAAGTGATGGTAATATATAATGCTCCTGTTCTTGCAGCAGGAGTTGGAGTGAAGGCTGTCTCCCTCCACCCTTAAAGTCTACATGGCTGCCATCGCTGCAAAACATGGCACCTGTAGATGGCAGGTCTGTTGGTAAGCACAACCTGGTCATCAGGTTCCTCAGGGGGGCCAGAAGGTTAAAACCCTCCACAGCCCACTACTGTACCCTCTTGGGACCTGTCTCTCGTGCTGAGAGCACTA